>JABUQX010139176.1:0-15000 GCA_015478945.1 Trachelipus rathkii | reverse complement strand
GTACTGTAGGAAAGTTGTGAATGGCAGGAAGGTGGTGCAATTAAATCGTTGGTGGATGTAAAGGGACTAAGTTTTGAGTGCGCTAGGTCTTAAATGAGGGTATGTTTTTTAATAATAATGATAATGTTGAAAATTTAATATACACAAACCTATAAATTACCTAAGATACCGTAATTAATGTCGTAGTCAAAAGCTAAAAGTAACGGAGTAACGGCACTTCGTTACTTTTCCTTATTTTCAAAGAAACGGAATAACGATAACGGAACTACTTTTTCTGAGTAACAGAGTAACGATAACGGAACTACTTTTTTGAGTAACGATGCCCACCTCTGTATATATATATATATATATATATATATATACATACATTCTCTCTCTCTCTCTCTCTCTCTCTCTCTCTCTCTCTCTCTCTCTCTCTCTATATATATATATATATATATATATATATATATATATATATATATATATATATATATATATATATATATATATATATATATATATATATATATATATATCTATATATATATATATATATATATATATATATATATATATATATAGGGCCCCCAACCATTCATTCCGCCCTAGGCAAAAAAAAAAAAAATTACCTAAAAGCATATGTAAAATTATATATATATATATATATGCAGAGAAAGAGTTATAATATATATATATAGATATATATATATATATATATATATATATATATATATATATATATATATATATATATATATATATATATATATATATATATATATATATATATATATATATCATGCTCTGAATAGCCGGTCATACACTTAGGTATAATGCTACAGTAAAACGGAATACATTGCTGGAATGCTGGTCCAATGCTAGTCCAGAAAATGTAAAAAAAAAAAAAAAAAAAAAAATAATTATATCTCAAAAACTACAAAAACTAAACAAAAAGAACATTTTTGGAATCCTGTAAAATTTTGATAGGAAAATGTAAAAAAAAAAAAAAAAAAAAAATTATTGTTAATAATTATAGTAATATGATTAGAAGGCCTATTTAGAGACCTTTTATTGGTTTCTCGTTAAAATAAAGACTTTCTATTAAATTTTTTTTTTTTTTACTAAAGAATACCCAAGGGTATACCGCCCCGTTGGCAGGAGGAGGTCTCTGGTCTTTCCAAACGCTACGGTAGATCATTTCTCCTGGGAGGGGTCTTCACCGAACCCCGCTCTTTGGTATTTGGGTGTCGTGGTTCCTCCCTTACGGGGTATGGAAAACATCCCCCTATGTTCCCCGTCGGCTCGAGCCCCCTAGTGTGCCGTATAAAGCAAAAAAAAATTTATTTTTTACATTTTCCTATGTGAAATTTTACGAGGATTCCAAAAATGTATTCCTTTTCGCTGTAGCTATTGTAGTTTTTGAGATATAATTTTTTTTTTTTTTTTTTTACATTTTCTGGACCAGCATTGGACCAGCATTCCACCAATGTATTCCGTTTTACTGTAGCATTAATAGTTTTTAAGATACATATGACGGCTAATACAGATTCTCCTATTTTTATATATATATATATATATAGATATATATATACACACTCTATATATATATATATATATATATATATATATATATATATATATATATATATATATATATATATATATATATATATATATATATATATATATATATATATATATATAAGTAGTATCAGGACAGTTTGGATCCATCACCTTTTTCTCAAAAAGTATAAGAGATATTTGCTTTAAACTTGGAATATAATCTATGTATGGGCTAAGCTCGAATCCGTGTAATTTTCAAGTCTGTAGGATGTATATGAGGGGGGTCACCCCTGAGAGCGTAGCCGCTACGCCCTCGTTTATACCCTTTGGCTTTCCAAATCTGAGATTGAGTTAAGCCTAACGAGAGTTAGGTTCGCAGAGAGACGTAATCTCGTCGGAGACGAGATTACGTCAGCGCGCGAGCTCGCGTGCGCATACACATACACATTATTATTATTATTATTATTATTATTATTATTATTATTATTATTATTATTATTATTATTATTATTATTATTATTATTATTATTATTATTATTATTATTATTATTATTATTGTTATTATTATTATTATTATTAATGTCTTGAAGATTCGATTTCCGAAGGAAATCGAATCTGAGTCGAAAACGATCCCTGTAAGGGATCGTTTTTTACGCACCCGACTTCCCTTGCTTTCCGCCGTGGTTGTTGCTTCTTCGCATCCGTCTCTGAGGTCCACATACATTCAAGGGTTAGAGTTAACGTGTATTGCCAAAATTTGGAGGATGGTTATATGGTGATGTAAAAAAAAAAAAAAAATTTTAAAATGGTCATAGAAGACTGAAACTTGGAGACAGGATAGAGGAGTTGAAGTCGGAGACGGAGATGTAAGCGATTCGGTTTCGAGTCCAGAGACCCACGGAGTGGGGTCCTCCTTTAAAAATCGGGAAGTGTTCACGGTGAACAGGAGAGGATCAGAGTTGAATTTCTAGAAAGACTTGGTATGTGAATCTGACGAGCTGGCTCTGGCACTGGTGCTGAGCCACTGGTGTTGAAATAATAAACACTGCATAAACACCCAATGTTGGTGTCTTTATATATGTTATCGAGTCTGTAGATTTCGAAAATAATGGTTTCAGAACCATCAAAAAAAATAAATAAATAAATAAATAAATAAATAAATAGATAAATAAAATTTCTTATTCTTTTTATGTTTAAAACTTACAAATTTTACGTTTTTACATACCCTAAAGCAGTAAAATCACTAAATCAAACCACTATCTAACCTCCCTCCTGACCTCTTGATCTATTGATCTATTGATTCAAGTCACATTTTGAGTATCATTTTGAATAAACATAACATAAAATCAAGTTCTTTATACAAAGATCAATCAATATATGTTAACGTAACAAAGTTTTCACATTAATAAAGCTTACTTAGCATCATCTGAACTATGAATATAACCCCCAAAGACAAACTTAGCACATCTTAAACAGGAATAAACTGGTAACATTAACAAAGTTCCACACTTAACACCAGTAAAGTAACTAATATAGCATACAAAAACGTAACTTATTCACACTTTGTCAAGCATATCTCTAACATAACGATGTTAATTTACACTGACACAGCAACATTTAGCAAAAATTTATCACAACATTGGTTAATTATCATACTGATCAACGAATATACTCTAACATAATAAGGTTTCCACATCAATAAAGCTAACATGGCGTAACATGAACTAAGAAAATAATGTACAAAGACAAACCTATCACACCTTAAACACGAATAAACTGTTAACATTAACAAAGTTCCACACTTAACAACAGTAAAGTAACTAACATAGCATACAAAAACGTAATCTACCACACCTTGTCATATATCTCTAACATAGCGATGCTACTTACACTCAACATGGTAATAATTAATCTGTAAATTTATCACAACATTGGCTAATTATCATACTGATCAACGAATATACTTTAACATAAGGCTTCCACATCAATAAAGCTAACATGACGTAACATGAACCAAGAAAACAATGTACAAAGACAAACCTATCACAGCTTACACACAAATAAACTGTTTAACAAAGTTCCACCCTTAACAACAGTAAAGTAACTAATATAAAGCACACAAAGACGTAACCTAATTAATTCTTTTCGCATATCTCTAACATATTAACGTTAACCTTACACTGACACAGCAACATTTAACTAAATTTCTCACAACATTGGTTAATTATACTGATCAACGAATATATCTAACGTAATAAAGTTTCCACAACAATAAAGCTAAATAATGTAACATGAACTAAGAAAATAATGTACAAAGACAAACCTAACAACTACAACTTACATACGAATAAACTGTTAACATTAACAAAACTCCATACTTAATTATATACTAACCAGCGAATATAGGCTAACATAACAACCACATTAATAAAGCTAACATAGCATCATATGAACTAGGAAAATAATGTACAACGACCAACCTAACACACTCACGCCCTAATAAACTGTTAACATTAACAAAGTTCCACACTTAATACCAGTAAAGTAACTAACTTTTTCGTACAAAACGTAACCTGTTCATACTTTTTCCAAGCATATCTCAACATATTGAACGTTAATCTTACATTGACACAGCAACATTTATCAAAAAATACCTTACTTAACCATCATAATACCTAACGAGTAAAGACGAAATAAAGTAAAGTTTTTAGGCTTATCTCTTTTTAGATTCCGCCCCTTTCAGAAAATAACAACTCTAAACATGAAAATGATTTTATGCTTTAACTATTTGCATAAAGTGATGCAATATTTATTATATTGACCCTCTGACAGGAATATAAGCAATGTAGCAGTCGCCATTTGGTTTACGATTAAATATCAAATGACACATCGTTGGGAATAACGAAACTCCTTGAGATATTAACAACAAGCGTAGAGATGCGGGGAGATGTCATCGTACAACACTGCGAAAAACTATCCTACTGAAGAAAATAGTGTTAAATGTAATGAGATTCTTTTTTTCAACCAATCAGAAGAAAAGCAAACAAGAATACGACGTACGAATGAAACTATATCAGTCTGCAAGGTATATATTCGTTCGAGAACAACAACAACAACAACAATAACATACAAAGATAAGTTCTTTAGATACTCAACCAACGAATATATGCCAACGTGACAACAAAGTTTCAACATTAATAAAGCTAACATATTATATCCTGAACTAAAAATAATGTACAACGACGAATCTAACACACCTTAAGCACGAATAAACTGGTTAACATTAACAAAGTTCCACACTTAACACCTGTAAAGTAACTGATACTTTGCATACAAAAACGTAACCTATTCATACTTTTACCAAACATATTCTAACATATTAACGTCAATTTTACCATTGGCACAGTAATATTTAATGAAGAATTTATCATAACCTTTTTTAATTATCATACAGAGCAGTGAAAGTATGCTAACAAAGTTTCCACATTAATAAAAGCTAACATAACATAACCTTGAACTAAGAATATGATGTACAACGACAAACCTTAACACACCATACGTACGAATGAGCCACTAACATTAACAAACTTCCGCACTTAAAAGCAGTAAAGTACCTAACACATCATACAAACGTAACCTATTCACACTTTTTCAAGCATATCTCTAACATATCAATGTTAATTTTACATTAACATCGTGATAGTAATATTTAACAAAAAGTTTAGCATAAACCTGTCTAATCATCATACTGACAAAGAATATAATGCTAACGTAACAAATTTTTTACATCAACTTCGTAATATTTAACAAAAATTCATCATAACCTCGTCTAAATATCATAATCCCCAGCGAATAATGCAAACATAACAAAGTTTTAACCAAACATAACAAAATAACAAAATTTTATCCTGACATAACATAAAAATAAGTTCTTTGAATAAAATAGTGTCAATTCATAGTTCAAGATGTTGGTATCTTTGATAGATTGGTCACTTTGTTAAGGGATTTTGTTAGATATTACGGCTTTACCTAAGTTGCTGGTATGCTCTCGAAAAGTAAATACATCGAGTATGTACACCTGTTAGCTACTTTTTAACCTTTCATAAGTAGGGAATTTTCAGGATGTTAGTTGATTATTCATACGCGAGGTATGTTAGGTTTGCATTTGTACATTATATTCTTAGTTACGGTTATGATATGTTAGCTTTATTGATGCTGAAACTTTGTTGGTTAAGTATATATTCGTATCGGGGTATATAAAGAACTTATATTTTATGTTATGTTTATCCAAAAATGATACTGAAATATGACTTGAAGAATCAATAGTTCAATAGATCACACGCGGGTGGTATGGGTAGGGGAATACAGGGATAGGTGGTTTGATTTAATGATTTACTGTTTTAAAATCAGTAAACTATTACGGTTTACTGTATTTATTCAAAGAACTTATTTTTATGTTATGTCAGGATAAATTTTGTTATTTTTGTTATGTTTGGTTAAAACTTTGTTATGTTTGCAAATTATTCGCTGGGGATTATGATATTTAGACGAGGTTAAGTGATGAATTTTTGTTAAATATTAGGATATAAAACATTTGTTACGTTAGCATTATATTCTTTGTCAGTATGATGATTAGACAGGTTTATGCTGCTAAACTTTTGTTAAATATCACGATGAATATAAAATTAACATTGATATGTGTTAGAGATATGCTTGAAAATGTGTGAATAGGTTACGTTTGTACGATGTGTTAGGTACGTACTTTACTGCTTTTAAGTGCGGGAAGTTTGTTAATGTTAGTGGCTTATTCGTACGTATGGTGTTAGGTTTGTCGTTGTACATCATATTCTTAGTTCAGGTTATGTTATGTTAGCTTATTAATATGGAAACTTTGTTACGTTAGTATACTTTCGCTCTGTTCTGTATGATAATTAAACAAGGTTATGATAAATTCTTGTTAATATTACGTCAATGTAAAATTAACGTTAATATGTTAGAGATATGTTTGGTAAAAGTATGAATAGGTTACGTTTTGTATGCAATGTCAGTTACTTTACAGGTGTTAAGTGTGGAACTTTGTTAATGTTAACAGTTTATTCGCGCTTAAGGTGTGTTAGGTCTGTCGTTGTACATTATTTTCTAAGTCTGGTAATGCTATGTTAGCTTTATTAATGTTGAAACAATGTTACGTTAGCATATATTCGTTGGTTAGTATCTAAAGAACTTATCTTTGTACCAGTGTTATTGTTGTTGTTGTTGTTAGTAGTAGTAGAATATAAATTTTTGAACTGATATGGTTCATTCGTAAGTCGTATTCTTTACTTTCTTCTGATTGGCTGAAAGAAAGAATCTCATTACCACTATGATGTTTATACACCATTTTCTTCAGTAGGATAGTTTTCACAGTGCTGATACGAAGATCTCCCTGCATCTCTATGCTTGTTGTTGATATCTTCACGAGGAGTTTATTCCCAACGATGTGTCATTATATTTAACAAACCAAATGATACTGCTACATTGCTTGTACTCCTGCCAGAGGGTCAAATATAATAAGTATTGCATCACTTTATGCAAATAGTTAAAGCATAAAATCATTTTTCATGTTTAGAGTTGGTATTTTCTGAAAGGAGGCGGAGTCTAAAAAGAGATAAGTCTAAAAACTTTACTTTATTCGTCTTTACTCGTTAGGTATTATGATGGTTAGGTATGGTTATGACACATTTTGATAAATGTTACTGTGTCAATGAAAGATTAACGTTAATATGTTAGATATGCTTGGAAAAAGTGTGAACAGGTTACGTTTTTTGTATGTAAAGTTAGTTACTTTACTGGTATTAGAAGTGTGGAACTTGTTAATGTTAATAGTTTATTCAGTGTAAAATGTGTTAGGTTTGTCGTTGTACATTATTTTTCCTAGTTCATATGATGCTATGTTAGCTTTATTAATGTGGAAAACTTTGTTATGTTAGCCTATATTCGCTGATTAGTATATAAAGAACTCAGTGGAACTTGTTAATGTTAACAGTTTATTCGTATGTAAGTTGTGTTAGGTTTGTCTTTGTACATTATTTTCTTAGTTCATGTTACGCTATGTTAGTTTTATTGATGTGGAAACTTTATTATGTTAGAGTATATTCGTTGATCAGTATAATTAACCAATGTTGTGAGAAATTTTAGTTAAATGTTACTGTGTCACTGTAAGAATAATGTTAATATGTTAGAGTTATGCTTGAAAAAGTAAGATTAGGTTACGTTTTGCATACCTTGTTAGTTGCTTTACTGGTGTTAAGGGGTAGAACTTTGTTAATGTTAACAGTTTATTTGTGTAAGTTGTGTTAGGTTTGTCTTTGTATATTATTTTCTTAGTTCATGCGCTATGTTAGTTTTATTGATGGGGAAACTTATTATGTTAGAGTATATTTGTTGATCAGTATGATAATTACACAAGGTTATGGTACATTTGCTAAATATTAGTGTGTTAGTGTAAGATTAACGTTATTATGTTAGAGATATGCTTGACCTGGTGTAACAAGTTAGTTTCATACCATACATACTATTGGTGTTGAAGTGAACCTTGTTAAGGTTAACAGCTTATTTGTAAAATAGATAGGTTTGTCTTTGTGCATTTTTTTTCTTAGTTCATGTTACGCTATGTTAGTTTTATTAATGTGAAAACCTTTTTATGTGTTAGCACATATTTGTTGATCAGTATGATAATTAACCAATGTTGTGATAAATTTTTGCTAAATGTTGCTGTGTCAGTGTAAGGTTAACGTTAATACAAAGAGATATGTCGAAAAGTGTGCGAGGTTACGCCTGGTGTGCTATACAGCTACTTTACTGTTGTTAAGTGTGGAACTTTGTTGTTTGACTGCTTATTCTTGCTTAAGCTGTGATAGGTTTGTCTTTGGTACATTATTTCCTTAGTTCATGTTACGTCATGTTAGCTTTATTGATGTGGAAACCCTGATATATAGAGTATATTCGTAGATCAGTATGATAATTAACCAATGCTGTGATAAATTTTTTAGTTAATTATTACCATGTTAGAGTGTAAATTAACATCGCTATGTTAGAGATATGCTTGGACAAGGTGTGAATAAGTTACGTCTTTTGTATGCTATGTTAGTTACTTTACTGTTGTTAAGTGTGGAACTTTGTTAATGTTAACAGTTTATTCGTGTTTAAGGTGTATTAGGTTTGTCGGTACATTATCTTCTTAGTTCATGTTACGCCGTTAGCTTTATTGATGTGGAAACCTTATTATGTTAGAGTATATTCGTTGGTCTGTGTGATAATTAACCAATGTTGTGATAAATTCCATAATTATTACCACAAAATAAGAGGGTAAATTCAACATCGTTATGTTAGAGATATGCTTGACAAAGTGTGAATAAGTTAAGTTTTTGGATGTTATGTTAGTTACTTAGGGGATAAGTCCGCAAACTGCTGCTGTTACCAGTTTATTCCTGTTTAAGATGTGCTAAGTTTGTCTTTGTGGGTTATATTCATAGTTCAGATGATGCTAAGTAAGCTTTATTAATGTGAAAACTTTGTTACGTCAGCATATATTGTTTGATCTTTGTATAAAGAACTTGATTTTATGTTATGTTTATCCAAATGTTCCTTGACCTTAATCAATAGATCAATAGATCACAGATGGTCAGGAGGGAGGTTGGATAGTGGTTTGATTTAGTGATTTACTGCTTTAGGGTATGTAAAAACGTAAATTTGTAAGTTATAAACATAAAAAGAATAAGAAATTTTATTTATTTATTTATTTATTTATTTATTTATTTATTTATTTATTTATTTATTTTTTTCTTGATGGTTCTGAAACCATTATTTTCGAAATCTACAGACTCGATAACATATATAAAGACACCAACATTGTTGTTATACGAATGTTTATTAACTCGGCACCGCAGTGGCTCCAGCACCGGTGCCACTATCAACTCTGAATCCTTCTCCTACTCCTCCTTCCTCATTCTTCTTCCTTCCTCCTTTCCTCCTCCTTCCTCATTCTTCCTTTCTTCTTCTTCTTCTTCCTCTGTTTTGCATTCCATGCATTTCTTCTTCTATTTTCAAAGGGGGGACCCCACTCCGTGGGGTCTCTGGACTCCGAAACCGAATCCGCTTCCATCTCCGTCTCCGACTTCAACTCCTCTATCCTGTCTCCAAGTTTCAGTCTTCTATGACCATTTTATTTTTTTTATTTTTTTGTGGGGTCCTTACGGGGTACGTAAGCTCGTCTACGATGAGCTTACATCACCATATAACCATCCTCCAAATTTTTGAACCACATGATAACTCTAACCGGCGTAGATATATTGACTCAGAACCGGATGCGAAGAAGCAACCACGGCGGAAAGCAAAGTCGGAGTGCGTAAAAAACGATCCCTTACAGGGATCGTTTTTCGACTCAGATTCGATTTCCTTCGGAAATCGAATTGACGCAATAATGTAATAATACACACTGAATAATACAATAATAATAATAACAATACCACCACACACACACACACACAATAACACACTAACACACACACACACACACACACGTGTAAGGCATATAAAAATGTGCGCCCTTCTCGTGCTAAAAAACAACTAAATCACGCTCGAACCAACTCTCGAGGCTTAATCAATCTGGATTTGGAAAGCCAAAAGGGTATAAACGTAATTTAAAGTTCGGTAACTCTTTCAGCTGGGTTTAAAAGTAATTACAATTTCACTTCTTTATTTTACAAGCAACTTGTATAATTTATTTATTATTATTATTATTATTATTATTATTATTATTATTATTATTATTATTATTATTATTATTATTATTATTATTATTATTATTATTATTATTATTATTATTATTATTATTATTATTATTATTATTATTATTATTATTATTATTATTATTATTATTTTTATTATTATTATTATTATTACACAAAACAAGCATAAATAATAATAAATAAATTAATGAAAATTACTATTATTAAATAAATTAATAGATATACAAGTATACAAGTACGATATATTGGAATACTTAAATTTTATAAATGTATCCTTCCTCAATTTAGCGTAAGCGTCAAAAATCCTGTTAACACATTTATGCATCGATCGTCAAACCATCATCAATATGTGAATCGTATTTTCTCAAATCTTGATAGGCATTCCAGTCGAAATTAACAATTTACTAGGTTTCGTAGGTTTATTTTTCTTAATTAGCCACTTCCAAACATGATCACAATTTCTCAACAGTATGGAATATTCAAGATCTTATATAATGAATTCTGTAGTTTAAATGTCTAATATTCAACAAAATATCAAACCAAAATTTTAAAGCAAATGTTTTGTCCAAATAAACAATTCAATTCATCAATTGCTTTGACCATATTATCGAACAATTTATCGTGAATGCTGGTCATATAATAATAGTGACAGTAGCGAAAGTGATGATAATAATATTTAATATAGTGAGTAGTGGTGCATAGTAGTGAAATATAGTATAGAACATATTAATATTAGTGTTAAATCATAGTAGCATAGTAATAGTAATAATAATAACAATATTAAAATACAGTGATTAGTAGTGATTGATAGTGAAATATATTGAATTTGTGTTTGAAATATAGTGTTTAGTTTTTAATAATATTAATAAAAGTGATAATGACAATATTATATGTAAATGCTTGTGTATTTATGTATGTATATGTATATGTATATGTATATGTATATGTATATGTTTTTTTTTGGTATTTTATATTTATTTATACTTAAAGCCACCCGGTAGCTCAGTGGGAGAGCACTCGCCAAACAAAGCGAGGGTCCCAGGTTCGCAACTGGTCGGTTGGGAGAATGTGAGCTATTCTCTTTTTGGGCTTGGCTCCGTCCTGCTCGGACTTAAATTGAGTACACCCCTTCCTAGATTAGGGATCTGCCCGTGAGCGGTGGTGTTTATCTTCTGTAAATTCAATTCATCAAATCATTTGACCAATTTATCGACCAATTTCTGGAGGAAAGATTTAAAAGAGGTTAACACAATATCAAAATATATATCACACTATATGTGTAAAACTAAAATTACAGAATCGTAACAATTTTAAATAAAGCCAGAATGACATAACTATCGTAACTTTTTCAACTAATCTCTATATTTAATAAACTTTTTTAATATCGTCAGAGTAGTTTGTTAAGCAAAGATTTATTTTTATAACAATGATATTTCAAACTGGTACAACTTCCCCCCCCCCCCTTAAGAAAAATAATAAAATTTCGAGAAATGAACATTTTTATCTATAAAAAATATGTACAAAAAAACACAGACCTTGTTTATTTTACCTGACCAGGAAGTTCATTTACAACAATTCCTAATTCTTTAGCTTTATTTCTGGTTAATCTGCCTGGATGGAAGTTGTGAGAGGATGAAAATTGTTTACATATCTGTGCGTCTGCTCTTAACCTTCGTTGTTCTGGGAGAAGCGGAATATTTATAAGGTTTCCCGACAAAGTAGCAATTTCAGTGTCTTGGATATTTTTCAAAGATGTCATAGTTGAAGAGATATTGCTGACTGACAGTTCGTCACAAAGATGCAGAAATTCTGCAACGGCAGAGTTTTTCTCTTCAGCTCGTAATTGCAAAATATTTATTTGAAATTCAGTTAAATCTAGCATTATGCTACATAAATTGGTAAAATCTGAGTGTTCTAAGAAATTAGAAAACTTAAGTTTTTGTTCTATATTACTGATCTGTGTCATATTCAGTTTTATTTTCCTGGTTATTTCTGAACTAGTTTCATTTCTTATATGTTCCAAGTTAAGCAGTAAGGCTTCGTATTTTGTTTTCACTAGAAAAATATTTTGACGTATTTTTGAGATATCTTCAATCGGAACTCTGATAGACTGGAGTGTGGATAAATGTTCTGGAGTTTCTGTATAACTTAGAGCTATTGGACTTACGTCTGGAGTAACAAGTCTCAAATCTGGAGCAAGAAACAGTTCATAATAATCGGGTTCTTTTTCATTTTCAAATTCCTCTTCGGGTTCTTCATACTGTAAAGGAACTTTTACTGTTGCTTCTTTTCCGAAAATTTCGGCAATAAAATCAGAATAATATGTTTTGAATAATTCAGAAGTTTTCAAATATTCCGGGGTCGTTTTCCACGGTCGTAAATAGTGATAATGCACTTGTATTACTTTTCCATCCATACAGGATTTTATTTCGTAAGTTAAGTTATTAGAAAATACTTTCATTACTTCATATGGACCGCTATACTTTTCATCTAATTTGTGAGCAACTCTATCAGATGTCCTTATAATTTTCTTGATGACTAGTTCTCCCACATCAAATGGTCGGAATTTTTCGTGTCCCCGGACCCAGAATTTGAAATCTGTTCTGGGTATCAAAATTCTATCACTCACATCATGTTTAGTATTCAAAATATATACAGCAGGGGACATGTTTAATTCAGAATGATGAGTGTTGTTGTATATTGAAATTACTTTCGGAAGATGCTCATCCCAACTTTTAGGGTCCACAACTGTGCTTCTCAACAAATCAGAAATAGTTTTATTCGCACGTTCACAACATCCATTTCCCCAAGCTGTATAACTGCTCGTAAAAAGATGTTTCACATTGTATTCTGATAATAGTTCTTCGACTCTACCCGTAAATTCTAATCCCCGGTCAGTCAGAACAGCATTAGGGATTTTTAGTAATGTAGGTAAAAGTCTTTTCAAAGCAAGAGCTATAGTTTCTGATTTTTTGTTTCTTACTGGTATAGCATGAAGGAATTTACTGTTATGATCTATTACAGTTAACAAATATGAATTACCAGATTTTGATAAGGGTAGCTGGAGCAAATCAAGAGCAACTAACTGATATGGTTGATGAGTTTGAATCTTAATAATAGGGGGATGTGGTTTACGACTTTTTATCTTATTCAACTGGCAGATAGGACAGGTTGTACTTACATCACTTACAATTTTCCGTAAGTCGGGATGAAAAATGTGTGGTCTACAAAGTTCAAACAATTTGTCTCTTCCGATATGCGACATACTGTTGTGAGCGTTAAGTACCAGATTTGTCATAAACTGAAAAGACACCACAGGAACTTTCAATGCAGCAGCATCCTGAAAATACAGTACATCGTTTTCCAAAAGTATTCTATTATAAAATCCTTGAAACCTTTTTAATTCTAAAGGGAGTTTGGCGTTTCTATCCTGATTGAGGCATTCCTTTAACCTCTGCAGCAATTTATTTTTCTGGTCCTCTTTTATTGTACTTGAATCAGTTAAATGATTAAATGAGTTCTGAAGACTTGTAATATGGCCATCCCCACAATTGCAACCATTGACAGATGTCTGTGGTATAAAGGAAAAAACAGAGTTCCTCATTATAACAAGTTTATGACCATAGTCAAGTTTGGTTTCCAAATCTTTCAACGTCTGAATACCTATAATTGTGCAGAAATTCGAATGCTTTCCAAAAATATCGTCTTCTACAATCGCAAAAGGCACATCATTTATTTCTAAATTTTCAATTTTTATATCTAATTCAGCATAATCACTTAAAAGAGATGTTTCATTGGATCCTACCATAGTGACAGAATGACTGAGTTGCAGTTTTTTCTTATTTTTCTTTGTACAAAGTTTTTCAATGCTAGTTCTGGAGATTAAATTGATAGATGAGCCCGTATCCAAAATACTGCAAAAGCGTAAATCATTAATTGTGACACAAATCTTTGAAATGCGATTATGAAGATGATTACAACTCACCATATCAGTATCAAAATATTGGTCTCCGAATTGATACACTATGCCTTCTTCCTTCTGTTCATAGAGCAGATTGAGTTCAGGAATTTCTTTAAAAGAATTGACAAGTGGTAACTCTGAGTCTGGTCTTAATTCTAAAGCATATTCATTATCTAATCTTTTGTTTCCATAAGGAACAAGGCTTTGTTCTAGAAAGGAATTACATTTTTCTGTTTCATTAGGTTCTATTAACTCAACATGCCCACCAGACAAAGAAAATAAATAAATGACAGGGGCATTTTCTAGTGGTTTCGTATGGTAAATAAATTTCATCAAAAATGTTTTATGAACAAGTACATAAATAACACATTGGAAAAGTTCACCAAAAGCATTCAAAATGTCAAAGGAAGGTGCGATTTCGGGGTCCATCATACTCGAGATAATTCTCTTTTTGCCTTCTATTTTATACTTTTGGGGGGATTTTAGAAGCTCTTTAACTAATATCTCTCGAAGAAATAAAATAGGTTCTTTTTGTTGAGATTGGTCTCTCATCTTTTTCCAAATATTAAACAGCGTGTGGTCTCTCTTAATTTGAAACAATAGACAATCAATCATGCAGTTTGGACCACCTTTAGGGGAATGAACAACTCTGTAATCTCCGCCAAAATCTTCAACCACTATTTCTGAATTTACCACATTTCTACT
>JABUQX010139175.1:0-14172 GCA_015478945.1 Trachelipus rathkii | reverse complement strand
AAAATCGATGTTTTCGCCTATAATGCCTCGGTTCCACATTTATTTTATTTTTAAACAAAAAATTTCAGTCATCACGTCATAAACCCTAGGTAATGATGCCAAGGATCCGTGCAAGGGACCGTACCTGATCCTTTGCACTGAGACTTTGTTAAAACTATCGATAACCCTGATTTCTGGAAAGTTGTAACAGTATATTGTAAGGCATATAAAATTGTAATAAAAGTTGAAAACGTAAGACTTGTGATAATATCTGGTAACCAATAAAGCTTTCGAGAATGCTCAAATAATAAAAAGATTCTTTAAGTTAAATTATAAATACAAAATGTATTAATAATAGTAATTACATAAAAATAAAGTCTATCAAGTAATATTATAAATATAATATTATATATATAAAATAGAGAATAATATATAAGATATAATAACATTACAGAAGATCAATATAATCATAGTTTCTTTGTAATAATAGAATTACCATAAAAAAATAAGTGAGGAATGTAAATTTGGTTTATGTTGATTTCTGACTATGAAACTTTTGAGTTTTAGCTACAAACCGGAAAAAACTTCATAATTTTCTTTAATTTTTCAGCCAATTTTGTAATCAAATTTAAAAGCAATCTGTATCCTTTTCTTGACCCCTAAATATCTGATTTCGAAGAAATTAAGTCTGTTACCAAAATGCCTGCTGTCACTTTTTGATTTTTGAACCCTGACTTCTGCCTAACCATGAAAACTCATAAAAATTTTACTGGATTATTGATATAGTAGAATTTTTTTCGCTGTAATTTTTCACTCTTTTCAAACAAAGTGGCATATATTAAGTTGGTTAAGTATATATATATATGGCGCAGCATAAAATATATATATATGGTTATATGTCAATATATAAAGGATAAAAAAAGTGACATATATAGATATATATACAAAGGTAAAAAAAAGTGAAATGTAATAAATAGATAGATGTAATAAATAGTAAAATAAATGAAAGTGAAAATTGAAAAAATTGCAATTAGCTCATAGGGTCTAATAGAGATGTAAATTATTTATTTGAATCATTTGTTACGTGCCTAAAAACTATAAAAAAATGTTCACAATTTTTTTTTTTTTAAAATTGACCCATTCGTAAAGGTAAAATTTTGATAGACAAAAATGATGTAATAATAAATGTATCTCCTCCGACACAGAGGAGGTTCTGGCAATTTCATTCAGATTGAAAAACCCCAAAAAATTGATCTGGACTTTTCATTTTTCTGGAAAACAAAAAAAAGTTCAAAATTCAAACCATTGCTACAGGGAGGCCCTGTAACATCAAAATCGAAAAATGGTGCCTTTTTAGATAATATACCATTCTTAGTGTAATCTCAAGAATAATGTCATTTCGTAAAAATATTGCAGGTGGTGCAACGTATTGTACAAAAAATTTCAAAACAATTTTCTAAAAATGAAAATACAAAAACAAAGCAATATAGACATAGAAAAAAAACGCAGTTTGCTTTTAACTTGGTCAAAATTGACTGAAAATTTATGAAAATTATGACAATTTTGGTTGGAACTAAACCATAAAAGTTGCACAGCCAAAACTTCTGGACACATGGGTCCCCTCACATCTCCGTTCGCTGATTTATAACGTCGAATATATATATATACATATAGTTGAGAAAGGCAAGTATGCTGTTATATATTAAGTATATATATGTATATATATATTGTTGGTTTGTTATTAAAGTTATTATATATATATATATGCTATATATGTTATATATATATATGTATTAGAGGTGTAGCGGATATCCGCATCCACCTCATTTTCTCTGTTATTCGCTTCCGGCACACTCTTTAAGGACAGAGTGATAGTATCCATTTTTATGAATCACGAGAAACATGTGTGTGCACCAATCTTATATATGAGCATATTATATATGTGGCTAAGAAGGTTGGTTGTTATAGCGTTATAAAGAAGCAGCAGCGCTAGATATAAGGCTAGCGGCGCGGGCTGGCTGGTTGTTGGCGCAGCAGTGCTGGTATATATATATACATATGTTATATATGTATATATATATATTGGTTATTGTTATTATTATTACGATATTGGTTATTATTGGCTACATACATATTATTGGAATAGTAAATATAAGATATTATGCATATAATAGCCATCACTCCAAAGAATAGGCAACAAGTGAACTGGCTATTGGTTGGTTATTGCCATTACTATTATTATTGTTGCTATATTATATTATTACATATATTGGTATTACATATACACATACATACATAAATATATTTCTGGTAGTATTTATATATATATTATTATTATTGCTATAATATGATATTATTGTTACTATTATTACAATATTATAAGTTATATATATACATACATATATATATATAAATATATATATTATTAAGTTATTATTATTATTATTATATTAAAGAAGATAGTTATAGTATATATATATATATATATATTATATATATATATATATTATACATATATATATATATACATACATATATATGTACATATAACGTTAAAAGCAAGATAAATTTCTGATTAATTTCTCAAAGATGACCAGCGTTCATGCTGGAGATAGATAACAGATTTCAAACTCTGCAAAATGACATGTGCAATAGTAACTTTTCTAGATCCTAGATAAAAAAACAAAATTCTTGAACCACGTGTTTCAGGGGTTAAAATTAATTTAAGATGCCTATTGATGAAATGCAGCTAAAGGCAGACCATAGAAACAGAAACGCAATTACCCTCTGTTAGCGACATATCATTGCTGAATCCATGAACGTTCTTGCTTTAAGCAAAGCGCATGAAGAGTCTTGTTCAGAAGTGTCAAAAGACACTCTTATCGTTGATCGAAGAATATAAAAGAGAAAACCTTGGAATCAGATAAAGATCCACTGCGGGTTTGCAGTAAAAAGATAACTAAAAGTTTCCCGCATCTGGCAGAAGCTCCAGGGAATCCTTAGCATTCTCTTCAACAAGTGTAGCTAGTGAGCTGTCTTTCAGTGGTGCAGATCTCATTTACGACGAAAAGAGAAGCAAAGTCTCCCTTGAAGGTTCAGAAACTTTGTTTTTGAAGCACAATTTGAAAATTCTTAATATCAAGTATTAATATATATATTTAACCTTTTCAAAATGGGTGGAGGCCTGGAGAAAGAGGTTGGTAGGGTGCAAAAAGTGCTGGTCCAAGTTATCCTGCACTCTGAAAAAGATATATACATACAGTGGCAGGGTGAGTAAGACAGTATTATTGTAATGAGTTAGCTATATATTATTGATAGTATATTGGTTGTTGATATTGGTATATATTATACATATACATACATGGTTATTATATATATATATATATATATGTTATATATGTATATATAATACATATATATTATTACATATTATTTCATATATGTTATGCCATTATCTTTATATTACATACAGCAGGAAGAGAAGCGTTAGCTAAATATTGATATTATGTTGGGACAATATTATATACATATAGTATTAGTTGAGGCTGAGGAAGATATATTATTATATACATATTAATATTATACATTATATAATATTATTACATATTACATATATACAATGTTATTATTATATGTTGGTTATAATATATAGTATTGGGCTATGCGGAAGTAAGGTTGGTTACTGATGCCAGCTATTATATTGTTGAGTTGATATGCCATTTATATTATTACATATATTATTATATTATATTATATATATATATATATATATATATTTATATATATTTGTATGTATATATTATATATTACATATATTACATATACATATTATATATATTATTATTATATAAAGCAACATTAATTTTTCTAGTAATGGTAACTATCCGCCTATTATCGGCATCCAGCAATCCGCGGATAGTTATTTTACCTATCCGAATCCGTGGATAGTAAAAAAATCACCATCCGTTACACTTAATGTATATATATATGTATAATATATATATATATATATATACATATATTAAGCGTTACATATATAGTTGAGCAGCTAGAGTGCATATGATACATGCGTTGGCTACTATGCTGGAAGAGCAGCTGGCGCGCATATTATTGGCTGGGCAGTTATTGAGCTATACAGCAGAAGAGCATATTATAATATTGGCTGGCTATTGCTTTTGGTTGGTTAGCATATATTATTACATGCTACATACATAGCAAAGCCGCGATATATTACAGTTATTGTTGGTTATTGGTACATATTGGCTATTGGCTACATATTGTTGAAAGATTAGCTATAAAGAAGAAGATACATATATTATATTGGTTGGCTGGCTATGGTATGTTGGAGCTATGTTATATTATTATTATATTATTACATATATACATACATTGTTATATACCGGAACCAGAATTTTTGGTTCCGGCCGGAACCGGAACCGGAACCTTCCGGAACCTTGAAAAAGTTCCGGTCGGAACTTCCGGCCGTAACCGGAACTTATCGACTCCCGCTACACCTTATCGGAAACTTGTCTGATTAATGTGAGTCTCTCTAGAAGTATCTGGCATCCTGTCATACCCATATTGAGCTCTTAGTTCTGTAACCCAAAATTTGGTTAAGCGGATCAGTAAATTTATTAAGTAAAATAGGAATATACTATATGAAGTTCTACGGGCCTTCAAATTTAAAAATCAGAAAATGATATCGCTCGCAAAAGGTAGATTTTTGCTCGAGTTTGTAACGCGATATTGTCGATCGAGTTTGTATATATAAAAAAAACCCCGGGTCTCTCTCTCTCTCTCTCTCTCTCTTCTCTCTCTCTCTCTCTCTCTCTCTCTCTCTCTCTCTCTCTCTCTCTCTCTCCCTGCTTTTCGTTTTTGCATTTTTGCTTACGAAACGTAGGAAATGATATTCGAGTTTGCGTTCGTTTTTTGTCAACAGCTGAAAATCGTAAAATATGCTCACCAAACGTAGGGAATTTCCTTAATTCTGTAAGGTTGCTATTTCCTTGCTTGCCGAATTTTGTTCGTTCTTAAGAAAATGTAAACAAACATGATGGCGGCGTGGTAGCCCGTTTACTTTCGAACGGTTCATTCAATAAAAATTATCTTTAAATCCACTTCTTTCTAAATCGATAAACTCCATCACAATAATTGATCAATTATTTGTAATATAAACAATTAGTTATTTTTTACTTTTGTTTATTCCAAACCATGTGCTCCATCATAACAGCTGAATTTCAATTTTTGTAAACAAAAGTAGCTTTTATGAGAAATCGCAATCGGTTATGCACAAAATTCGTACTACAATGGATAAACTTTTTCTTTATCGATGTAAGCAAAAATGACAAACACGAAAACGATCTTACACTCTTCATGCTTAAAAAGAATGATAAAAACTATATTTTAATGTCTTAGGGAAAAGAAACACATGTTTGTGAATTGTGATAAACCTTCCTTGTGTTAACTACTTTAAGAAACTGTGTACCATTAAGTCTATTAATACTATAAATAGTGAAAGCAAACTTATTTAGTCGAGTTTGATCAAAATTTGATCTCAATTTTCGGTTTGCCTATCAGCAAATCCACGTCGTAAATCCATTATAAAACAAAAGTAGTATAAATCTAACTCAACTCCAACCTTAACCTAACCTAACCAAACAACCCAAATTAACCTAACCTAATAATAACGGAGTCAACCACTTATAAATAAACTCATATATATTACATATATATATATATGTTGGTTAATATATATTACTGACTATTAAGTTATTATTATTATTATTATTATTATATATATATTATATATTATTATTATTTGTTATATATATATATATATATATACATATACATATATACATATATTAACGTAGTTTTTGCTATTCCTAGAGCCGCAGCTCATTCACATTTTTCTCGTGATTACGTAAGGTTATTGGGTTGGGCATATATACGGATATATAATATATACATACATATATGGTTATTACAGTTCAGTTAGGCATATATGAGTTATATATATTGGTATATATATATATAAGGGTTATATATATATATATATATATATATATATATATATATATATATATATATATATATAGTAGTAAAGAATCGTTCCAACAGTCAAATACCCATAGCAATTGTTTTCTTGGTCCCTAGCAACGGAGCCCCGCCGAGACCCGTATCCCCCTCAAATGCACCATTCTTTTTGATTAGTAACCCCCACCATAGACAGGCCATGTACCTCAACACCCGAGGGAGTAGGCGCTAAGCACCCAAAGTTGGTTAAGGCATTATCTTGATGGCAAATAACCAGTCGATATGCTTCTGCTATATAGTGCAATAGCAGTTTACATGAGGCGCGTTGAGGTGTTGGTATATGTTGCTATATATATATATATATATATATATATATATATGTATATATATATATATATATATATATATATATATATATATATATATATATATATATATATATATAGAGAGAGAGAGAGAGAGAGAGAGAGAGAGAGAGAGAGAGAGAGAGAGAGAGAGAGAGAGAGAGAGAGAGAGAGGTAGAGTAGCGCGCATACTCTCAGCGATGAAATTACCTCCCATTTGGCTTATGGTATGTAGGGTCTCCCATGACATTCCAGTGCCTAATGGTTCGCCTTTCTTTTCTTCGTTCATATCCACTCATCCTCCAGACAACATCTTATAGACACCACCTTTTATCCACCTATCATATACACATACTTATATCCACACCCCTCCTCTAGACAACATCTTACAGATATTCCTATCCCTTATATCCTTATGTGTGGGGGAGAAATAATTGCCCAAATCGTATGTTGTGCGTGTCGTTGAAGGTGACTAAAGGGACGATGGTAGATGGGTTGGCTGCCCAGTGCCCACTACCACTTATTTTTTGCCAAGAATGCTAATGCATTCTTGGAGAAGTCCGTGATCGCCGTAAACGGCCTTCTATCTTTCGAAGAAAATGTATGAATCGTATGTGGGTTCATGGAATGTCAGAGAAATAAATGTTGAGGAGAAGAGAAGAGAGGTGATGGATGTATATAGAAAAAGCAAATTTTATTTGCCGAAAGATGAAAGATGAAAGATGAAAGATGAAAGGAAATGGTGAAAATTTGTGGTGTGGTGTGGTGTGAAATGGTGTGGTGTGGTGTGGTGTGGTGTGGTGTGGTGTTGGTGTGGTGTGTGGTGTGGTGTGGTGTGATGTGTAATGTGTAATGTGTGTGTGTGTGGTGTGGAATGAGAGGGGGAGAGAAGGAGCTGCAATCCGATGAGTGGCTTGTGGTACAGAGATATGGTAGATTTTGTGTGTGAGTACTAGAATTCTAATGGTTTAATTTAAGTTTGAAAAGGTCAAGGTATGTATGGCTGTGATATATGGTCCATCTGAGGATAATGTCAAATAGAGTGCTATTTTCTGGGATAATCTGAATGATGTTTTGGATGGGGTGAGTAGGAGCTTCAGATTAATTGGAACAGCCAGACTCCAAATGGTTGATAGGTGATCAAATAAGAGATTGTATAACGTGTGAAGCTTTAGGGTGATGGGAGAAAATGAGAATGGTATTAAGGTGATTGATTTTTGTGAGGAGAGAGGTATGTTTGTAAGTAATACTTTCTATAAACACAAGAGAATTCATAAGTATACTAGAGTTGGTGTTGGGAGAGATGGTATCGAGTGTAAAGTATGATTGATTTTGTGTTGGTAAAGAAGGAGATATTAATTAATTAAATTAATTAAATCTGGAATTAAATAAATGGGAAGCAGTTGTTAGTAGTGCAAACGAAGTATGTGGATGTGCAAAAGTAGGAAGTAAAGATATTAACAGTGAGTGGTTGAATGAAGAGGTGATGCAAGCAGTTAAAAGTAGAAAAGAAGAGTGGTTGAATGTACTAAAAGCTAATGATGAGGTTTCAAAAAAAAAAGATGTTAGGAATTAATTATATAAGGAGGAAAACGGAATACTATGTTCGGCATACGTAAGAGGAAAAAAAAGTGGTAAATGAACAGTTTGAAAGGAGGATGAATGGGGACTTACAAGATAATAGGAAGCACTTCTGGAAGGAAGCGCGTAAGGTTAAAAATGAGAATAAGGGGAATCTGCTTAGAATAATGAATAGGGATGGTGCTTTCGTAACTGATGAAATGGATGTGAGGGGAGTGTGGAGTGAACAATTCGAAAATCTGCATAACATTGGCAGTAATGAAGAGGTGATAGGGACGTGTGTGGGTTTGATGGTAAGAAGGAATATTTTGGGGATGAGGTCATTAGTAAGGAGGAGGTAATGGGTAGAGTGAGAAAGTTGAAGAGTGGTAAATCTGCAGACATAGATGAAAGTACTTGTGAAATGATCAAGAACGGAGGGGAGATGGTGATTGATTGGATTTGGAAGTTGTGTAACAAAGCGTTTATGGAGGGTACAATTCCTAGGTATTGGAGGAAAGCAATAATAGTACAATTATATAAGGGTTAGGGGGATAAGGGTAACTGAAGGAATTATATTGGAATTAGTTTATTGAGTGTTGTAGGGAAGATATATGCTGGTATTTTGGTCGAAAAAGTGCGTCGAGTGACTGAAGGACTGATTGGTAAAGAACATGGTGCGTTTAGAAGCGGTAGAGGATGCGTTTATCAAATCTTTATAATGAAACAAATGATTTAGAAAATGGAAGAGAAGAAGAATAAATTGTATTTAGGTTTGTGGATTTGCAACAGGCATATGATAGGATTAATATGGAAGCTCTATGGTGGTGTTAGAAATATATGGTGGTTGGAAGGTAGGTTTCTGAATGGAATCGAAAGTATGTATGACGATAGGGAAGCGTGTCTTAGAATAAATGGAGTCGAAAGTGATTGGTTTAATATTAATATCGGAGTGAAGCAGAGGTGTGTTATGTCTCCTTGGTAATACACGCCACACTTCTTATACATACGTATATATATGAAAGAATTATACATACGCGTGGCAAGAGACGGTGTTAGAATGATGGAGAATGCTTGAAGAGGGTGGGAGGGTACCCTTACTTTTTATATATTGGATGATTTGGTTTAGTATGGCGAATTTGAAGAGAGTTTGAGAGGACTGGTAGAGAGATTTGGTAGGTATGTAGGGGATTGAAAGTAAACGAAGATAAGAGTAAGTTATGGTTGCGAGTGAGAATAGTCGTCGGTGGTGAAGTTATGCTAGATGATGAGGAGCTGGAACAATTGTTTGAGTTTAAATATTTAGAATATATGTTGGGCGAAAAGGGAACGGATGATGCAGAATGAAGTTGGAAATGGTAGGAAGGTGAATGATGCAATTAAATCCTTTGGTGGATGTAAAGGGGCTAAGTCCCGAGTGCCCTAGAATCTGCCATGAAGGTAGTTATTGTTACCCCAGCACGTATTAGGCTAGTAGTGAGACCGTTTTGTCTGATTAAGAGGTATATAGATCTAAAAAGTACAATGTGTTTAGATGGACAATCCTAGGGGCGTGTGTTAGGTGTGTGAGAAGAATTGATAAAAGGAAGAATGAACGTATTAGAGAATTGTGTGTGTGAAGAAAGGGGTAAACGAGAGAATTAAAACGATTACATATGATATTATATATATATGATATTATTATTATATTATATTATATTATTATTATTATATATATTATTATTGTTATACATATATTATTATTATTATTGGCTATTATTATTATTATTACATATTAAGGCTTTATTATTATTATTGCTATACGCATATATTATTATTATTATTATTATATATTATATATTAATACATATTACATACATATTATTATTATATAATATTATATTATATATTATATTATATTATGCATATTACATTACATATATATTATTGGGTTATGCGGATGCTCCACGGATGCGAATGTTACCTATATATGTATATATTATTATTATTATTATATATATTATATTGTAATATTATATTATTGGTTATTATTATTATTATTATTATTATTACATATATTATTATTATTATATATATATGCATATTATTATTATTGGCTATTGCTGTTGTTATTGGAGTTGAGTTGTATTACATATTACACATATATTGCCTTGATATTACTCATTATTGTATTGGTTGGGATATTGATAGGCATAAAGCAAGATTTGGCACAGCTGGTGCTAAGTGTTATTACACATACATATATTATTATTACATATACACATACACATAATATGATTATTGCCATATTATTTATTATTGGCTATTAAGTTATTACACATATATATATATATATATAAAGATATATATATATATATGGATATATATATATATATTAGTTTGTATGATATTGAATCACAGGGTTTAGGTTAGAGATTTTATTCTCAAATTCTAATGGTCGTATCCCTTTCAACCTTTCTATCTTTATTGGTGGTGGTGTCACTTCGGCGGAGCCGAGGTTTCACACCGTTGCACCCTCTGTAAGAGGTGCTGAGCCCCCAAACTTTTCTATGGTTATAGTTAGGTGAAAAATAATTAGCCGACATTCTTCTGCGTAGGAATCGGTGTCTGAGAAGGAGTTCGATCTCGAGTTGGCTTATGATGCGGAGCATGGAGCCGGAGCCGGACTCAGAGCTGTGCCGAATCTTCAAATAACCATAAAGTTGGTCAAGTGAGGTATATTTCCCTATTTTTTCAAACCCGTAGAACTTGATTTTGAGGGTTTGAAGTTCCTATGGGGTGTTTGAGAACCCTCCGGAAGAAGCTCAAGAAGAAAAAATAAGAAAATAAAGTGCAAAGTGGATAATCAACAACGCATTCACCCTTTCAATGTCATCTGTGGTCTATTGATCAAGTGATTAAAATCATTTTTAAACCCATTTTGTACAAACTTAACGTAAAAATACGGTCTTTGTATGAACATTACAAACTATTGTATGAACATTACAAATTATTATTATTAGAAACGTTTTATGTTTTTTACCCCAAGTAAATTTACAGAAGCTAACTAAAGTATAAAAAATAATCAATTAATCACACAAACCTAAAGACCTATCAAATATGAGTCAAACTAACCTACCATCAACCACCACCACACGCCCACCGGACCCTGCCCGTGCCCCTTTCCTATGTAGCAAGCGTATAGAATTTAGATGCTTTAAGAATGCAAATACCTAAAGTCAGAATTATTCCCTGAAGCCAACACCGATCCAAATTATCAGTAGATCACACAGCGAAACTTCCAGCAACAGACCAAACAAAAAATAAACGCTAGAAAACTAACTACCAGAGTACTGTACACAAATATCACGGACTGGCAAGCCTTTTCCTCTTATCCATATGGAGTTATTATCTTTCGCGTACATTTTCTTCTGGGTATATAAAGTTTATGTACTAATACTCAAAAAATATGATAAAACGGATCATAAGCTACCAATTAAAGAGTGAAACCAGGCTGCAGTATATCACCATAAAACTGACAAGTCGAACCACGAAAGAAAAACAATTTACAAACAATATAAGAAGTATATGAAGTAGTGAGCAAGGAGGGAACTTGAAAAAACCCCATATCTACCATTTAGTTAAGTTTACAAAAGTCAATAAGGGTGATATTTTAAATCAGAATCAAATACCACCAACATCACACTGCAGACGACCAATTGCGAGAAGATGCGTAAATATGTAAAAATAATGAACAAAATAATAAAAAATAATATTATATAAATAAAAAAAGATAAAATATATAATAAATATAAATATATAAGATAATAATAAATATAATAAAAAGTTTATCTGGAATAAATAGTTAATATATATATAATAATATAGATATAAAAATACATATATATAATAATAAAATCATATATATATATAATAATAAAAAAATAATATAATAAATATATATATATATATATAATAATATATCATAAATATAAATAAAAAGTATATAATGATAAATATACATATATTATATAATATAAAAAAGATAAATATAATAAATAAAAAATAAATATATTAGATATAGTATAATATAATATTAAAATATATAAAAAAAATACATAATATATATAGATTATATCATATATACGAATAATATAAATATAATATATATTATAATATAAGATATAAATTAAAAATAATGTAAAAATAAAACTATAATAAAAATAATTAAATAAAATATAATAATAAATAAAGTATATGAAAATATAGAATATAATATAAATATATATTAGGTGTAATGTAGAGGGACGCTAAAATTATATATGCAATATAACGACGCGAGTTGCGGTATCATTTTGCCAGGTTCAATAAAATTTTACCAAAACACACCGGGCATGCGTTGCGAGATTGATATATTGCGCGTTACTTAAAGTATTTGAAGAACAACCGCGGCTTGCAGGTATAAATAGCGGAATTAATACGGCAAGGTTGGGAAACATAAAACAAAAGCAAATAAATACTTAGTCTAACCTATTATAACATAACATAACTACTAAACTACCTAAACAAACTAGCATACCCTCAACTCACAAGCTAAGCAATAAAACATAACAATAAACTAAGCTAACCTACACTCAACTGACTAACTACCTAAACTAACTAACTACTTTAACAATAAATCGAATAATAATAATAACTCAATAATAATAATTCAATAATCAATAAATAAATTATTAAATAAATCCTCAAAATCCTATTATTATATCTACCAATCAACCTTTTTCCTTACGATTAAAACTTAAAATATAACATAACTATCTATCTATGTATTTATTATTACTTCATTATTATTATTACACTCTATTTACATCTATAATACACTTAAGATAAAATTATTCATATATTATTATTATTATATACAATGATGGCGTGATGGTGGTTTGATTTAATGTAAAATTCCCATCTAAGCTTCAGCTATTAATATTAAATAAAATCTATACTCATCAATTATTAATTTACAAGAAAACAAGAATATAACTGCATGTTCTAAATGTTAGCTAAAATTTTATAGTTGAACTGATTTAGATTTGTCAGTTTGTTTTATACAAGAAATAGCTTACCAGCGGCACGTGAGGACGCAGGCGAATGGAACACATGCTCATTGCACAATGATGCCCAACCATCCATCTCCCCAATCCATACCGCACCTCGTCAGGCATCAACATGGGAAAAGTCTCCGACGATAAAAAAAAAGTGCCTTTAACAATGATTTTTTAAAAGTGAGAATAAAATTGAACTTTTAGAAAGCAGATAGAGTAATAGAAATAATTAAGAGAATAACACCAAAAGTTCCTTGTCCACATAAATCTCAGCTTTTTTAATACTTCAATCCTATTATAATCGGCACGAATAAATTAAATACAGCAACCGCTGAAAAGCTGCCGCTTGGGTATAACTACCTAGATGGACTATGACAAAAATATACTATATTAGCAATCATCTTCAACTCTTTGACGAAAGTTTAAATTCATGTTCAAGTTCTTTGCTCTCCAACCACACATTAAGTAAGCGATCACTCTTTCATGATGTCGATCCTTTATTCATACTTTTTTGTTATTTTCGGAACCAGTTTAACATCCATTGAATCTGGCACAAAGATTCTATTTCTAATCATACCTTTTTATTTTTCTCTCTTATTTCCACAAATGTAATTTCATTGCATTTTTCATACAGAGATTATTTTGGCCTTGGAAGAAATGCTATTGAAAGGTTGCCTATATAATATTTCTGCCGAGAAAGTTTAAAGTTAACTTATTAAGGAATTAAGAAATGTCTGTTATATAAGATAAAATATATCTATTTAGATCAATGAATAACAAGTTCCTTCAATTAATTATTAGTATATATTCTTCGCACTGAAATCTGAACAACATTCCACACAGCTACAATCGAGAAATAAAAAAGTATGGTAACAAAATTAATATCCAAATAACATCACTACTCACATAGGATGCTTGCCATGCAACCTACCGCATAATAAGCCATACAAATAAGAAATGTCCATATCCGTCCATAATCATAATTAGTACAATAATCTAATCGATACGCTCGTACACAATACCAGATCCAGTTATATTTATTGATATTAATACAAAAGACAATCAAACTTTAAAATTCCTCTTAGACCATAACGAAATAATGAGCCGATTGGTCTCTGAAGAGTACCTTAACGACACAATAAAAGGAATTACCTTTGATATAGAGGACGAATGGA
>JABUQX010139174.1:0-10000 GCA_015478945.1 Trachelipus rathkii | reverse complement strand
AAAATCCGAAACAGGACGCCCGTGCGCGGAAAATTGCCGTGTTCGGTCAGCCTCCTTATTGACCAGATTTCAATTCTTTCTAACATCCTTTTTAAAATCAGAATTCTCCCAAACCGATGGGATCAACAAATGTGGAAAAATCAGCTGTGCAGAGTCAAACAATTTTGTTTTATTCGATGGGCTTTTAATGAATGTTTAAATAACCTGATATAGACTCGACGGATGAGGTACGGGTTTTCGTATTGTTTCAATTTTTTAGTAGTTTTTCTATACCACTATCACTAAGTAGTTGTGTATTCACAGGTTCTGTATTTTTCTTTTTTTTTTTTACTATCAACCTTATAAACTTTTATTGGAAGATTAAAATCGTTGCAACTCTAGACAAGACAGCTCCATAATTACTCTTCTTTCTCCAAACAAAATTAAATTGGAGATATAAAATAAAATCAAAATGCTAATAGTCAACTCTTTGGAAGAACTATTGTGATACATACTTTATTTTTTTCTTTAAAAAAAAAAAAAAATATTAATATTTAAATAAAAAAAAATTTAAAAAATAAATTTTTTTTTCATAAAAAAAAATAATTTAAATAAAAATTTGAAATATATAAAGAATGAAAATAAAAATAAAAATCAAAGTAAAAAAAATCAAACAAATATTGAAATTAAATTATGAATTGAACGGAAAATATCAGTAAAGATTACACAAATATTGCAATAAATTAAAAAGATAAAACAAAAATAAAGGACAACAATTAAAATTATAAATAAAAATCCTCACAGAAAAATAAAAAATATAATCTACAAGCATTTAATATACTGTTAATAAATAAAAATAATTTTAATATTAATAATAATAGATGACTCCAGAGCTTTAAATATTATTCTGAATTATCAAAAAAAATATAAAAATAATACTGCTTGACTGTTTAACTCCATTAGAAATTTTATTACTTTTTTACACATAAATAAATTTAAATAAAAATCTATCAATATGATAAATATCTTATCGTTAAGTTAAGAATATAAATCTCACATATTGATAATAATAAATAGATTTCTTAAAATTAATCTACAATATAAATCTAGATTTAGACGTTTAAGTTTTTCGAAGTGTGTGTGTGTAAATAATAAAACTAATTCATTTTAACAAGATGGATGAACATTAACAAAATAATATAAAAATAATAAAGAAATAGTTTAAACAAAGATTATATGAATAATAAATAATTAAAATAGTAAGAATGTAATAAAAATATGAATAATAATAATTTAAATTTTAATTTATTAAATACAGATAATATTAATAATTTATAATAATAATAATAATAATAATAAATAATAATATAATAATAATAATAAAATTAAAAATAAATAATTATAATAAAATTTAAATAATATAAAAATTAAATAAAATAATAATAGTACAATTATATCATTTTGTTAATTCATTCCTTATCTAATTCATAGATGTAAATAATAATTTACATAAAAAAACAAGACTGATTAATTAATTTACATTTAGGACCTAGTTGTTTATAAAAGAAAATAAAATTAAATGATAAAGATAAAATATAATAATAAAAAATTTAATAATTAAAAAACTAATTAAAAAAAAAAAGAACAAAAGAAAACAACGCAAAACCTTATTAAAGAATTATACTTAAAATTAATATATAATAATAAATATAATAAATAAATTAAAATAATTAATTAAATAAATATAATAATAATAATATAATAATAATTAATAATAAATAATAAATTTCTAATAAGATTGTTATTAAAAAAAATAAATTAAAAAACTATAATTAATAATAATTAAAACATACACAAATCCTTATATTTTCAATTAGTTAATTTAAAATTAATTTGTAGTAATTTTATTATATATAATATTACGAAAGTATTTATATATATTTATTAAATATTTGTGATGATAATAATCATTATAAATAATAAGATAGCACCTAAGGAATTTAATTGGAATAATAATGAAAAGTCACCTAAGTGTAACTTGAACCCCCAAAAAGTAAAAGCTGAAACAGGACACATTTATATGGTATGTTGCAACACGGTTGAGTGGTGGACAAAGTCATTGCTGTATCTGATGAATTTTTAATGATTTATTTTATGCAAGCTTTCAACATTTGTCCTGAGGTATTTTTTTTATAATTTGATAAGAGCCCTCTTTGTGCGAGTAATCTATCTCTGCTTTCGAGCTCCTTGTTTGTGTTTTTGTTCAATTTAAGAGTTTTTTGAAATAATATGGTGATTTTGGTGTGTGTTCGTGAGTGTGTATAGTGTTTAGTGTGTGTGTGTGTGTGGAGTATGTTGTAAATGGTCTCAATTATTGTACACACGTGTTAAGTGGTTACGGATTTAAAACAATGTGGGAACCCATATAATATGAACTATCAATATGGTTCTTAACTTCTGATCATAAATTGTATAAAAAAAAATTAAAAAAAATTAATTGCATTAAATATCTTAATAAAACAACAATTTTAAAACAAGACTAATTGTGGAACCTAGAATTATTTTGGCATGAATTTTTTACTTTATTAAACAACGGACCAAAGGGTAGGATTGATGCAGATACGATAAAACAAATAATAAACTATCTTTTTAAAAATGAGATAATAATATTTTGACAGAAAATACTAATGCTTCCGAAAAATTATATTTTATAATTATTTATATATATAAATCCGAGGCGACTTGAGTATAATATTATTAATAAAAAAGGAGTTGAAGTTTTTCAGCTATAACAGAATGAATTGTGAGACAGAAGAAATAGCTTGTAGTCACTAAAGTAAAAATCAATACCCCTTTTTTTGCGAATTGAGGGCTAGGATGTGAGATCTCCAAAATGTTTTTTTTCAGATAACAGAATTAATATCAACTAGGACCTCCGCGGATTTTATCATTACTGTTAGTATAGTCTAGTTTTAAGATATATATATACAAGAAAAATATTTCCAAGGGAGCTGTGCTTGAAAATGTTGAACAAAGATGCACAAAATTTTGAACCGTGGATGTTGCATTATATGGAATCTCAATTTAGTCTAAAAACAATAGGGAATGATATAAGTTATTCCTTTGTCACATAAAAAAATTTCAAATAATTAGTGGATACTAGATAAACTAATGCACTAAATCACACTCTATAATGCGTAGCGTTTATTTTTGATTACATCGTAAGAAAAAGATCGTATTGAAAATATAATTTTGTTTTGTAATATAGGTTACCGATAGAAAGAATATAATAAATCAGGATCATAATTTAACATGAAAGTAATAAAATTTCATAAATCATTTGAAATTAAAAATTGCTATCAAATATTTATTGAAGAATCTTTACAAAATTTCGATTTCAATGACCTCAAATGAAAATCAGAAATACAATATTTCTTGTATAAAGAACTGTCGACGAGTGGTCTTTCCTTTCTTTCAAATTTTCAATCATCTCTTTTATTTTAAATTATGTGAATAGTAGAAATCAGTCCATTCATACACATCTGTAAGTTAGCCAAACAATGACAAAACAATATAGTATTACAAATTTTAATTTCAGAGAGAAAAATATAAAAACAAAGTTAGTTAACAAATTTGTGTTTTGTAACGATTTACACTAGTTGTATAGTTTATAATGTATTTCAACACCATTTTCCAATTCTTTGAAAATAACCCCACACACTGAAAATTCGTCGATAGTGAATGGAATTTCAACGTTTTAGAAGTTCGAACACTACCCTATTTAGGGGGAAGATCATTTCTATTTACCACAGTCTTCGCTTCTGATCGAACGATCTTCTATTACCAGGGGACTTATTGAAGAAACATTATATTAGTCACAACATTATTAATTTGCACGTTTTTATTTTATTTTTATATTTTTCATCTATTTCCTCTTATATTGTTGATTCATTCTGGTGCTAAATGGAGTGGAAAAAAAATCGTATGTTCTCATTATATTAATAATGTTATTTATTATGTTATTGATGCTCACTGTAATTTTAGAAGGACAATGTATTATTATTATTATACCTTATTATATTATTATCCTATAGTTATCCACGGCGGCCGGGCTAAGGGTAAAGAGAGGGAATGAATTTACTTCGGACCTTATTTTTATACCACTCGCTATTCCCGTCGGGGACACGATGAGAAATGGAGCACTTGGACAGGCAGAGCCGTAACAGATGAATGGTAGAGGAAAAAAGAATATAACACAAGTTAACAGTAATTATTTCAAATACGGAGATTACAAGTAGTTAGAGTTATATAATAATAATAAAAATATTCAAAAATAAAAATAACAATAATTATTTGTTACAAAATGCATTACACTAGCCTCGAAAAGTACTACCACTCTTACGTGCCCTGGCATAAGTAGAAGAAGTCTTTAAAGCCCGCTGTATTCTCTACTCAAGTTCTACACCCCTTTCATAGGGAGGCGGAGCGACTGTTCACAATGGGTTTTCTCTCGGAGATATGTTAGTCATTGAAGGTTATAAATTGTTACTAGCATTGCTTCTAAAAAGAGTATTGAAAAATTTATCTAAATTATATTTAAATGTGTGTTAATTGCGTATTTGGCATTTTTATAGACACAAATATTCTATTGATCAGTTAATTAGGGGCCATATAGAATGAGTACGGTTTTGTATTGGAATGTTATATCTACCATTTGGTTAATGTATAATGACTTAATCGCCTCTCTTCTCTTCCTCGTACTCTCTCATCTCTCTTCATGCTCCTGCTCACTCTCCTCTCGTCTCATCTCTCTTACTCTCTCTTCTCTTTCTCTCTATTCCTCTACTCTCTCTCTCTCCTCCCATATCGCACTCTCTCGTCTCATTCTTCTCTCATCTCTTTGCATCTCTCTCTCTCGCTCTCCTCTCTCTCTCGCTCTCTCTTCTCTTCTCTTGCTCTCTGCTATGTACCGTTAAACTAGATCTGCCATGGATCGTTTCTCATCATCCCTTACCATTATCATCAATTTGAACTGGTGAACGTTTTTATGTATTAAAGGCAAGATCTTCCTTTTCATTGTTTATACTGACAGAAGATGCTGTCCATTATGTTTTATTGTTCGATATTTGGCTAGAATATTTTAAATTGTAATTAGTCTGATTTAGATGAACTTTAAAATCGTATTGTTTTTGAAATTACTTTGTTGTTTATTTGATTTTTATTTTCATTATTCATGTTGTTATTGTATGGCCTTCTAAAGGTAAATTTAATTGTTAGGTTGCCGAGGGGAATTTTTATAACCAGTTGAAGATTCTATTAACTTGTCTTGGACTTAGATTTATTTAGGTTCACTTAGTTCACAATTACAAGATTTGAATTGTTGATATCTACTTTCGAGACGATGACACTTTGAATTGAAGATAGTGTCAATTTCATAGTTCAAGATGCTTAGGGCGCGTTTTTTTCAATGGAGCTGCATTCATTTGGAATATTGCTTTTATCTTTGAGTCACTTTTTTAAGCTGGACTTGGATAATTTGTTAAGGAGGTGCTCATGTTGTTTCTTTACTGGCCCTCTATATTTTAGTCTTCTTCCGGAAGAGAAAAAGTATCTTTTGAACTGGGATAAGTTAAATAAAGTTACTAATTTATATCGTTGGTACTTTGATAAATAATTATTTTAGCTTACACATTTAAACACTCAATTTAAATTTAATAATTGATTATGTTATAAATGAGGTGTTATGATTTGTGTCAGCGCGATAAAGAGTATAAGTTAAAGGTTAAAATAAAAATTTTATGTTATAATTATTCATACGCTGAATGGGAGGAAATAATTGATTTATTGAATTTTATTAATCATAACAATTTTATACGATATTATTTATTCAAGCATATATAGAATTACAGACGATTGATTAATGAATTTTACATGAATATGTAATCTATGGCTCTCTCTCTCTTGATGCTAAAACTTTGAGACAGTGACCATCCGTAAAGCATATTAAATACTTCGACTATACTGAGTCTACTAGTACTTATAATAGAAAGAACTTATCTATTTTTATACGTTTACATGTTTAAATACCAATAATGATACTTAACCTCGTGAAATATGACTTGGAGTCCTACTAAAATCTAGTATCCAATATAATCCACTTGAGACACTGCCAAGAGAGTCCAATTTGAATCATGGAATGTATTAATTATATATATTAAAAGAGAGCATTTAAATTGTTGTGGATACTCCGTCTTCAAATAAATTTCAAAACTAGGGTCAAGATATCAATTTGCCAGTAACACCTGACTTTACTCCATTAGTGATACCTGTACTACGTACGTTAAGTACTGCTGGCGGATACCTTGCTAGCGTGACTACTATACTAAGACGGTTTACTAATTGACTTTACTTTGTAATAAAGGTATCTAGCACATTTACGACAACAATTATACTGAATTAATTATTAAAATAATCACAATAGTATATAACTAAATTCAGCACTGCAATTTTGCCAAGTGATTAAATAAATCCTGCCTTCGTTTTCTAATGCAAAACCAACAGACAATATTTAGGATAAGTATTATTAGAATGAAATTGAATAATAATAATAAGGTAAATAATTAAAAATTAAGTTAATTATATAATATTTTAATTGTATATTTAATTAATCAAAATAATAAGTTAAAAATTAAATAATTTTCCAACTTTCCATTGACTGGTAACATTTGAACTAATAACACAAATAAATAATTATATTTACATGAATATATTTAATAATGAATTAAAATATATAATTATAGAATATCTATTATAAGTAGAGTAATTGAAATAGAATTAATAATATGAATAATATGTAGATAAGTATTATTAGAATAATAAATATATTTTCCATACACAAATAGATAATGTACCTATATATATACACATAATCAGGAGTAATAAAATTAATTAATAATAATTAAAATGATATAAATGTTAATTTATTAATATTCTAATAATAATAATTTGAATAATAAGATAACAATAATGAAAAACTAATAGTAATCTTTAGAGATAACATAAGTAATAATAATAATTATGCATAATTAATTAATATTATTTGTATAATTAAAATAATATTATTATAACACACACACATGATGTTAATGATAAAAATAATTATAAAGAAATCGAGAAACTAATTTTGAATATAGAAAAAAATACATTGTCTTTTGAGTAAAATAATAAAGTTAGGAAGAATATAGTTAAACATTATTATTTAATAAACGAATTAAATAGATTAATTAATAAAAATAATATATGTATAGGTTAAATAATTTGATTATATTGAGTATGTTAAAAAATATAAAATTTAATCAGTTAAATAAAAGGTTGCTTAACAGTTTTATTCGTAAAAAAATATTTTTTACTATTACGAATAATATAATAATAATAATAATATAATAATAATAATAATAATAAAAATATAATAATAATAAATAATAATAAATAATTAATAATAATTAATATAATTAATAATTAATAATAATAATAAAATAATTTAATAAATAATAATTAATAATAATTAATAATAATTAATATATTTGTGATTATAAAGTATAAGTTATTAATAATAATTTATGTACGTTGTACATTATATTTGTGTCTTTTATTGCCTTAAACCGTTCTCAATGTAATTTCTTGATGTGTATCTTAGTTAATGTTATAAATAAGATGACATTCTGATTAGCGGGCGTTAAAGCATATATCTTTCGTATTGAATGCGTGCCTTAGATAGAATTGTACTCACAACACACATGAATATTTTGTAAGTTACCTCGCTGTTAAACCTGATTATGAATAGAAAATGTACACTCAGAAAATATATAGGAATAATGAATCAAATTTAAGAATCACAATTTAGATCACACAAAAATGAGTCATAGATGAGATAATGAGATGAAGTTGAAGATAGGGGTGATGAGAGTTTAATGAAATATATTAATTAACATTCATATAGAGTAATTTACATGAAATTACATTGCATTTAATAAATAAATATCAAGTATATAACTATTTATTACTAAAATTTATATAATTATGAATATTTAAATATCACAAAAAGATAAACTATAAATTATTTATATGTTATATATATTTTATGAAGTTAAAACATTTATTATATATGTTTACACAAAATACTCTACAGTATAAAGTGTTTAGATATGTGTGATGAGCAATATTATAAGGTAAGGTATGTAGACATGGTGAATATTAAGTGATAAGTATCTTTTTAAATATTAAAATAATAATAATTTACCATGTTGGATCAATGTGAGGATATTATAGCAGTCGGGAAGAATAATAGGTTAAAGATTATTGCTGGAGATAAAACAGCTAAACCCTTGAATTACGGTAATAGGTTTTGTGTATAGCTACTTGATGCTATTTATGTCTCACCTCTTACTATACGGCCAGTGTTACGTTGAGACTACGAGCAGACTTACCGTATGTGACATATGTAAACTGTTTTATCTATAGTTATGCATATGATATTCTGTCTCACAGCCTAACAGCCAACTATAGTTTTTATAAGTCTCCTATGTCTCAGCAATGTATGTACATCTCATTCTTTTCATTTGCTCCGTACACTAATGAGTTATGCTCAATGCTTTAGCTATTCATGAATGATAGCAATTTATAACCACAATACATGTACTGTTGCATAATTACTTACTGACTATGAGCTCTAGTCATTGGTACTAATTAAACCCAATAGAACACATTCTTTTGTGCATACTAATCCGCATGTATCACGAACATTACCTGGCACTAGGATCAAGCACGCACAGACAACTCGAGCGATTCAGCTAAATACATCAAAATAGATGTTATGCAAATATATTACAATGATACCTTGTATAGAACAATACAGATGCTGTAGAAGAAAGTCATTTGAACTACGGTTACACGTTGACCAGCTGTGCTAAGCTATATTAGTGTATAACGATAATGGAAACTTTAGTTAAATAGCTTACGTAAGCTCCTAGTCCTCAATTCCAGTGCTAAGCATAAGGGAGAATGTTGTTATAGGTTTTTGTCATATGTGCATTTTATATATATATTAATAAGTTTCTAATAAAATGATAATATGCTTTGTTAGCTTTATTAATGTTGAATTAAACAAATGTTATCGTTTAGCATATGTTTCGTTATTGTACTATATTATTTAAGTATATAAAGAACTTATTTGTATATATGTTATTCGATGTAAATGGTATCTACACGATTATGTGACTGAATTATCTATTAATTATCAGAAAGATTACTAAATAAGGTACATGACGGTTAATGGTAGGGGATGGGCTGTAGGGTAGGGGTCCACCGGATATAGTTGGTATTGATTTACTGAGATATTACTAGCTTATTAAAATATCTTTTAGGTATAAAAAATGGCATTCTCTTACAAAGCATTATACTATGATATTTAATATTCAAAGAACTTAATTTTTAATGTATATGTTGGTATAAAAACTTTGTTAGTTTATATAGCAATCATATTTGCTGGGATTTTAATGATATTTTTAGGATGTTTTAGCTATTGAATAAATATTTGTTTAAAAAATTATTACATTAAGATAATGTAAAATAAAAACTTTAATGTTACGTTAGCAATATAGTCGTAATTGGTCTGATGAATGTTATATAAATCGGAACAAAGGTTATTAGATAACCTTTTTTGTTCACAAAAAATATGTTACGAGAGTTGGTACAATTTTGTCATAAACAGTTATTTAATTATTATAGATATAAATATGATAAGAGAATATGCTTGAAAAAAGTATTAGATAATAGGTTACGTTTTGCATGCAATAGATTAGTTACTATATTTACTGGTGTATAAGTGTGGAACTGTTAATAGTTAACAAGGTGATTATTCGTGAGTGTAGTAGTTGTGTTAGGTTTGTCGTTGTACATTATTTCTTAGTTCATGTTACGCTATGTTAGCTTTATGATTTGTGATCATATACATTCCTGCCCT
>JABUQX010139173.1:27500-30944 GCA_015478945.1 Trachelipus rathkii | reverse complement strand
CTTTGGACAGTTGAGAAGAATCCAAGAACGAGTTCCAAAAATCTGTTGATAAGAAAGTCGAATGAATGTAATTTAGACTTAGGAACTAAAAGGAACTTGGACCAAAGCCGGTCATAATGTTACTAATAACTAAAAAGTATGCAATTCAACTAATAATATTTTTTACAGAGTTTACGTGTTTATAAAATAATAATAATAATAATACAAGATTATATATTTATGAATGGAATTATTTTACCTCGCTTTTTATACGCAATGACATTTGTTAAGGAAAATAGCCTCATCATACCATATTATGTGATTTTAAATTTTTTGTGGATAAAATCTTTGTTTAACGATAGATAGAAGCGGTCTCGATCAATATATATATATATATATATATATATTATATATATATATATTATATATATATATATATAAAGATATATATATATATATATATATATATATATATATATATATATATATATATAAATATATGTATATATATATATATATATATATATATATATATATATATATATATATATATATATATATATATATATATATATATTATTACATATATATATATATATATATATATATATATATATATATATATATATATACAGTATATATATATATATATATATATATATATATATATATATATATATATATATATATATATATATATATATATATATGCGATCTCTATCAATATATATATATATATATATATATATATTCAACGGGCTAGGCTCGCTTTCACTAAACAGAAGTGAGCTGACCTCCTTTCCTACTCCTTCTTCTTATGTTGTTCCATGTCTTTTCCTGAGATTATAAAGGATCAGACAGATGGGAATCTAAGGAAGGCAAGCGACTGAGATAGTATCCTCCCCTTCCCTCCTGCTGTCCCTCCTGGTGTTAAGGGAATGTGTTTCCGGCTTGGAACCCGTTCTTGTTGAATTCTTGGAACTTTACTCTATTCACCTTTAATATATTACTGTCCTAAGGTTCTCTGCTATTAAGGATTATGGGGTGTCTTGTGAGGTCCTAAGGCGGTTTCAAAGAAGGTGAAATTTCTGGCATATTACAAGAATTCATTTCTTGTATAGTTACTCCAACTCTTTGTGATTAACTTAACCGCCTTTGCTTGGAGTACTACTCATACATTTAAGGGACCTCCAATTCCACCCATTTTTTGGATAAATTGGGTCTAAAACTAAGAGACAATTAAAATGTCCTAAGCTTTCTAGCTCCTTTAAGCATTTATCTCTAAGACGTAACATTGGCACTCTATCTCTTTTCTATAGGTTCTACAACAAAAGATGCTCGAGGTAGTTAACATTCAGCATTCCATGGCATTTAAGACTCCTTTATACCACAAGGGATTCCCTAATTTCATTGGGATATCGGAAGTCCAAACTGGTTCGTAGTGGTATCACCTTCTTCCAGCCACATCTGTTCTATGGAATTATTTGTTATAATCTGTCTTCATTCTATATTTTATTTTTCTCACTTAAATGTTTGCACCTGCGCTCACCTAAGAGTTTTGCGTCAGATTGTGCATGGGTAGATTTTTTCCTTCATCTCATCCTTCAACTACTCCCTTATTGAATAAGGCTTATCTTGTGAGCTATAGCAGTGTAATATATATATATATATATATATATATATATATATATATATATATATATATATATATATATATATATATATATATATATATATATATATATATATATATATATATAGTGTAATATATATATATATATATATATATATATATATATATATATATATATATATATATATATATATATATATATATATATATATATATATATATATATATATATATATATATATAAACATCATCATCATAATAATATGTCCCCTGGTTCCCCAGAACTAGGAATAGGATGCTCAAATATGCATGAGAAATACGAGGCATGCATGAGCCCATTTCTAGGTCATGAAATATCTGGTAGCGAGACCTCACCACCAAGCACTGTCCTTTTTAATCGTCTCTTGCGACAAGCAGAACGCATGTTGTAAAAATTTTCTCTCCCACACTCAGGGATATATATATATACTATATATATATATATATATATATATATATATATATATATATATATATATATATATATATATATATATATATATATATATATATTATTAGTATATATATATATGGGGTAGGAAGGTATTCCTGAAGGGACGAGATTGCCCGCCATTGGGCATATGGAGTTTTAGGGAACTATTCCGTACACCTCTTAACCATTTATTCCGTCCTAGGCAAAAAAAACTAACTAAAGCATATGTAAATTATATATATATATAAAAATAAATTTATAACTTTCTTGCTATAGTATTCCCATATATATATATATATATATATATATATATATATATATATATATATATATATATATATATATATATATATATATATATATATATATATATATATATAGTTAATTTTTTTTCGTTTTTTGCTGTCGTTGTCTGCCGCGTTCTAAAGCCACCTAGCGGTCGCCTCATATTCTGCCGCCCTAATCATTTGCCTAGTTTGCCTAGCGGTTAAGAGGGTCCTGGGTACATACCAAAGTACTCCAGTGCCAAGTGGTTCGTTGCCTCTTGCTCTCATATCCATATTCTTCTTACAATAGAGTAACCTTTGCTTTATCACACCATAAAACGCCATTACAGACACCTTCCTTCTAAAGAAAAAATCAAGAATGGCAACCACAAGATTATTCTCGGAAAAGCTTAAAGGGGCGCCTTCCAAATAAAGCCCCTCATCTACCCCTCTCCCCATCAAAACTTGGGGGTTGAGGGTCTCTGATGGTGGGGTTGGTGCCGTGCCTGTTCTGGTGCAGAGTCTACTTTCTTCTTAAATTTCTGGAGCCTTCGGGGTTTTAAATCTAATTTCCAATTTATTGAACATCACCTCTCCTCCTTTAAACCTGATTTTTTTTAGAGCGTTTTTGATTTGACAAGTAATTCTTCCAAGTCAAAGGACGTTCTTACGTTCATTTTCGATGACCAATCAAATGAAAGTTCTTCAATTCTCTCTATTAATTCATCACCTATTCACTCCTATGCCGACGACTCCACCCATTAATTCTCCATTCATTTTGATAGACTTCCCTCCCTCCCTCCCTCACGCTAAGAGAGCGGCCTTGGAGCGTCTAATCTCTGATCTTTCTCGAATTGTTTTCAATACCTCAAAAACTCAGTCCCTCCATCTTTCTACTCAACATAATCTTCCACACTACTTTAACATCATCTTCGAAAACACAAAACTCAAACCTTTGTATGTCCTTAATGTTTTTGGTGTTTTTTTTTCCTTTTTCTCGCGACCTTAATTGGAAGGATCACATTACTTCTCTTTATAAACAAACTTCTAAGAGGTCCTGAGGAGCTTTTAGAATTTCTTCACGCCTCCCCAGT
>JABUQX010139173.1:7500-12500 GCA_015478945.1 Trachelipus rathkii | reverse complement strand
CTTTCAACCAATCAGAAGAAAGTAAACAAGAATACAACGCCCGAACGAACCATATCAGTTCAAAAGGGGTATATATTCTCGTTAGACAACAACAACAACAACAATAACATAGTACAAAAATAAGTTCTTTATATACTAACCAACGAATATATGCTAACGTAACATTGTTTTCACATTAATAAAGCTAACATAGCATTACCAGAACTAAGAATATAATGTACAATGACAAAACCTAACACACCTTACGCTAGAATAAAAACTAACATTAACAAAGTCCATACTAGCAGCAGTAAAGTACCTAGCACAGCATACAAAACGTAACCTATCCACTTTTCCAGCATTTCTCTAACATATCATTGTTAATTTTACATTAACAACTGATTTACGTAACATTTAGAGTATCATTTCGGATAAACATAGCACAAAATGAGTTCTTTATATACTAACCATCGAATATATGCTAACATAACAAGGTTTTCATATTAATAAAGCTAACATAGCATCATATGAACTAAGAAAATAATGTACAACGACAAACTAACACAACTTAAGCACGAATAAAGGGTTAACATTAACAAAGTTCCACACTTAACACCTGTAAAGTAACTAACATTGCATACAAAACGTAACCTATTCATACTTTTTCCAAGCATATCTCTAACATATTAACGTTAATTTTACATTGACACAGTAATATTTAACAAGGATTTATCATAATCTTGTCCAATTATCATACAGACCAACGAAAAACTGTAAACATAACAAAGTTTTATCCAAACATAACACAAAAATAAGTTCTTTATATACTAACCATCGAATATATGCTAACGTAGCAACATTTTTACATTAATAAAGCTAACATAACATAACCTGAACCGATATGTTCCCACTTTTCTCGCATATCAGCAACAGGTAAACCCGCATCATCTAACAAAATCCCTCAACAAAGTGACCAATCTATCAAAGATACCAACATCTGGAACTATGAATTAACACCATCTTCACCAAAGTGTCACTCGTTTTGAGTATAACATCAATTGACCTATGAATAAACATGGACATTAGCAAAATTCTAGGGCAAACCTAACATTACCCAACAAAAACTTAACCTAGGCTCACGTTTCTAACACATCATTGTTAGTTAACACAGTAATATCGTACAAAAACTCGTCATTTCTCTAACAAATCAGTGTTATTTTCACATTATCATAGTAATATTTAACATAACGTACCTAACTTACGAATAAACAGTCTTCATTAATCAAGAGTATCTAAAGCAACACATAACCTTCCGAGAGAAAACCCAGGGGGATGCGACCCTTGTAACACCTAACGCTTTCAGGAGGTAACCTGAAATATTTTTATCCTTACCCTATTTTAGACCCCAGCCCCCCCCCCTTTCAGAAAATATCAATTCAAAACTGGTAGATTTGGCAACAGCGCATCATACAGAGGCGATTTGATAGCACTGTAAGCACTGTAAACACTACTTGGAGATCACCACAGAGAGATGCATGAAGACCCATCCGGCGGACCTGAAGGGTGTAAGCGGTAGGGCACATACCAGTGACCGAATCTATCAAAGATACTAGGCATCTCGAACTTGAATTGACCACTATCTTCATCCAAAGTGTACCGTCTCGGGTATAAACATTATTTGAACTACGAATAACGTAGACATTAGCAAAATTCTCGGGCAAAACCTTGACATTACTCAACAAAACTAACCTAAGGCTCACGTTCTCTGCACATTCATGTCAGGGTAACACAGTAATATCTTAACCAAAACTCATCCATTTCTCTATCAATCAGTCGTAATTCATCCGTCATAGTAATCATTTAACAAAACGTAGCCTAACTACGAATAAACAGGTTCATTTAACCAAGGTATCTAGAAGCAACACACCACCTCCCGAGAGAAAACCAGGGGGGATTACGCGCCCCTGAAAGGTTGTGAATCTTGAGAGGGGGGGATCACCCCGAAGGCGGTTGTTAAGCGGGCATTCCCCTCCTTCGGGGAAATAGGTTTACGTTTTGTATGCTGTGCTAGTACTTTACTGCTGCTAAGTATGAACTTTGTTAATGTTAGTTGTTTAATCTTAGCGTAAGGTGGTGTTTGGATTTGCTTATTGTACATTATATTCTGTAGTTCTGGGTATGCGTATTTAGCTTTATTATGTGAAAACAATGTTTACGTTAGCATATATTCGTTGTTATATATAAAGAACTTATTTGTACTATGTTATTGTTGTTGTTGTTGTTGTCTAACGAGAATATATACCCCTTTTGAAACTGATATGGTTCGTTCGGGCGTTGTATTCTTGTTTACTTTCTTCATTGGTTGAAAGAAAGAATCTCGTTACCTTTTAGAGCTGTTTATACATCCGAATTTCGTCAGTAAGACATTTTTCGCTGTGTTGGTATGATGACCTCTCATTCTGCTCCTACGAATGTCCTCTTTACGAGGACCTTTACATAGTATTTCCAGTCAGGTGACTGATCATCGCAAAAAGTGAAATTGATTCCAACCCTCATACGTATCCTATCATAGTCTATTACAAGACTTAGACTATGATAGGATTCGTATGAGGGTTGGAATATAGCATCAATGACTTCATTAACAAGCATTTCGAATGATGCTTCAAGATCTCTTGGTCCATGGAAGAAGTTTTCATCAATAACCTTTACTTCATATGTATGCCTTTCCATTGACTTTTTAAGTTTCTCTACAGAGATATGCGTTAAATGGTTTAGTGCTGTAGGTTGTATTTATGCTAACATCCTTTCGGATGGTGTTGAATCTCTGGAGAAACATATAGAACTTGCTCAAATTTATACAGAATCTATGTCTCCTGATTAGAGGGATTATATATTTAAAATAAAAACTTTATATGTGATGAACTATTTATGTTAGTGTAATATTCTTTTATTGGAAATTAATTTTTTAACACCTGAAAACTTGTTTACTGCCCCATATTTACGCTTTGTTGTTAAGATGTTGGGGCTGGCTGTTTATTCGTGTGCAGCCATTGTGTGTTAAGTATGTTATGATTCATAGTTTTAAGCTTTACAGAGAGCTGGGAAAACTTTACTTTGTTGCCATTACCCCTTTAGGTATTATGCTAGGTTAGATAGGTTATGCCTAAATTTTGTTTGTTAGAATATTACTGATGTTAATGTATGAAATTAACCTTAGCATGTTGCAGGTATGATTACTAACGGACCCATGTTCTGCATTGTAGGTAATGTTAGTTACTTACTGGTGTTAAGTGTGTACTCTTTGTTAATGGTTTAGCAGTTATTCTTGCCTTAAGAGTGCAGGCTTGGTCGTAATATTTATATTCTTAGTTTCCAGCCTAGGTTACGGTGGCTTATTTATGGTGAAAATTTGTTATGTTAGAGTAATAATTGTTGATCAGTATGATAATTAACCAATGTGTGATAAATTTTTTCTAAATTATACTGTGTCAGTAAAGGTTAACATAATTATGTTAGAATATGCCGTTGAAAATATGTTAAGAATAGGTTACGTTTTGGGTGCCGTGTTAGTTTACTTTACGGTGTTAAGTGTGAAACTTTGTTAACGTTAACAGTTTATTCCTGTTTAAGATGTATCAGGTTTGTCGTTGTGGGTTATATTCATAGTTCAGATGATGCTAAGTAAGCTTTATTAATGTGAAAACTTTGTTACGTCAGCATATATTGTTTGATCTTTGTATAAAGAACTTGATTTTATGTTATGTTTATCCAAAATGATACTCAATGTGACTTGAATCAATAGATCAATAGATCAATAGATCACAACTGGACAGGAGGGTGACAGGAAGGTAGATGGATGGTGTTTGATTTACTGATTTACTGCTTTAGGGTATGTAAAAACGTAAATTTGTAAGTTATAAACATAAAAAGAATAAGAAATTTTATTTATTTATTTATTTATTTATTTATTTTTATTTTTATTTTTTTCTTGATGGTCCTGAAACCATTATTTTCGAAATCTACAGACCCAATAACATATATAAAGACACCAATATTGTATCATTACACAAATATTTAATAACTCGGCACCGCACCGGAGCCAGCACCGGTGCAGTTGTCAACTCCTACTCCTCTGAGTCAGATTCCTTCTTCATTCTTTCCCTCCTTATTCATCTTTCATCCTTCTTTCTTCCTCCTTCGACCTCTGTTTTGCACTCTGTGCTCTTTTTTCAGTCGAGACCCCCCTAAGGGGGGGCCCTAGACACCCTATACGGACTTATAACCCTCATATTCGAGATCTACGGGTTCGATAACCCTTATAAGGACACCAACATTGTTGTTATACGACTGTTTATTAACTCGGCACCGCAGTGGCTCCAGCACCGGTGCCGGAGCCAACTCCACAGATTCACATATCAAGTATTTCTAGAAATTCAACTCTGAATCCTCTCACCAAATTTCAGCCAATTACGAACACTTCGATTTTTTAATGGGGGTGGGGTTCCCCTTTGGGGGTCCCAGGGGGGTTGTAACTTCGTATACAACAAGGATATGTCCCCATCTAACACTCCTTCAAATTTTAACCCAATACGATGACTCTAACCCATGAAAATATACATCGGAGCCATAGGCTGAGTCAGAGCCGGAGCCTAAAAATCATAATAATAATAATAATAATAATAATAATAATAATAATAATAATAATAATAATAATAATAAATAATAATAATAATAATAATAATAATAAGAAAAAACTTCAAAGGATGAGACGGAATTGGTGCGGTGCTGTGCAGTGCGGTGCGGGGCGCTGCGGTGCGGTGCGGTGCTGAAGGACACGCAGAAGGGCTTAAAAAACAACTCAGAAGTGTTTCCTCCGGAAACACTTCTTCGACGTAATAATAATAATAATAATGTGTATGTGTATGTTGTATGTGCGCGCGCGCACTCTTCGCCGGCGCTGACGGCGTGAATCTCGTCTGCCGACGAGATATACTCATCACGCTCGAACGCTAATGCTATTT
>JABUQX010139173.1:0-2500 GCA_015478945.1 Trachelipus rathkii | reverse complement strand
ATCTTTTGTCTACCTCTAGATCATAAGCTGCCCACCAGGCCGCAGCATGATCCCACCGCGCGAAGGCCCACGACCCCGCACCCGCAGGTGCGTCCCGCCGCGTCCCCGCCCGCCGCGTCCCCGCCCGCCGCGTGCGCCCGCAGGCGCAATATTTCCGCGTACCCGCCCGCCGCGTGCGCCCGCAGGCGCAATATTCCCCATGAAAAATATATAATAAAAAAAATAATAAATATATATATATATATATATATATATATATATATATATATATATATATATATATATATATATATATATATATATATATATATACTATACGAATGTAATATATATATATATATATATACTATGAGTCATTCATTTTTATTTCATACTTAAACATTTTTATTAAAAAACATTTTCGCGAACCTAAAACTGTAACTCATTACAGACATCTTTTATATTTTACTTAATACTTTTTAATTTATAAATTTTTAAAAATTGTATGTAAGAAGAAAAAAACCAGAGTGTCTGATATATAAACATTTTATTTTACTACAATTGTACGAAATTTTATTAAAAACATTAACATTACATACCTTAAAGCAGTAAATCAGTAAATCAATAGAGGTGTTACCTAACACCTAAGGGATTAGTATGCTTTTGTTTTACTGCTTTACTGCTTTAACTCATGTTTTACTGCTTTAACTCATATGTTTTACTGCTTTAACTCACATATTTATTAACATTACATACCTTTTAAAAGCAGTAAATCAGTAAATCAATAGAGGTGTGACCTAACACCAAGGGGGATTAGTATGCTTTTGTTTTACTGCTTTACTGCTTTAACTCATGTTTTACTGCTTTAACTCTCTGCTTTACTGCTTTAACTCACTGTTTTACTGCTTTAACTCACTATATTTATTAAAATTACATACCTTAAAGCAGTAAATCAGTAAATCAATAGAGGTGTTACATAGCAACAAGGGGGGGGGATTAGTATGCTTTTGTTTTACTGCTTTAACTCATGTTTTACTGCTTTAACTCATGTTTTACTGCTTTAACTCATATGTTTTACTGCTTTAGCTCATATATTTATTAACATTACATACCTTCATTAAAGCAGTTAAAGCAGTAAATCGAATAGAGTGTTACCTAGCAACAAGGGGATTAGTATGCTTTTGTTTTACTGCTTTACTGCTTTAACTCATATGTTTTACTGCTTTAACTCATATGTTTTACTGCTTTAACTCATATATTTATTAACATTATGTTTTTTATTTTGTTTTAATACTTTTTATTTATTTTATTATTATTTTTTTATTATTTTTATTATTTTTTTATTATTTTTTTATTTTATTTTATTTTTATTATTATACTTAGTGTTATTTACTTCATGCCTATTGTTATTATTATTTAGAACACACATACACACACACACACACACACACACACACACACACACACAACACACACACACACACACACACACACACACACACTTACACTTATACACACATTCACTATGACATTTATACACACACACTATGACACTTACATTTACCCATAGACACTTACATTTACACTTATACACACGCGGTCACACACACACACACACACACACACACACACACACACACACACACACTTACACTTATACACACATTCACTATGACACTTATACACACATTTACTATGACACTTACATTTACCCATAGACACTTACATTTACACTTACACACACACACACACAATTTACTTACACTCACACACAGAATTTACTTACAACACGCAGACTTTTACTCTACACTCCACAACCAGATTTACTTACACTCACACACAGATTTACTTACACACACATATACTTACACTCACACACAGATTTACTTACACACACACACACACCACACCCCACACACACGCACACTCACTTACACATATAACGTATAATTTATTAAAACATTTTATGTTTTAATTAAACACGTACATTTATATTACTCATTCAAATATAACTAAAATTATTTCAAAGTTTCTTAAAACTTCTATAATAAATCAATCATTATCTTTGAACAAAGAATTTATTATTAACTGTTAATACTTTTTGTTTATAAATTTTATAACTATCAAGTTTTAAAATAACTTTTACTAAAATTTTATGAAATTTTATTAAAAACATATATTTTACGTGCCTATTAACAATAAATCAGGTAAATCAGTAGGTCAGCCCCTAGCACCCCTCCACACCAAGCTATGCCACGTTTTGTTCTATTAACTTACTGCTTTACATCATCTTTTAGCCTAAGTATAAGTTATAAAAATAACAAAATAAGCTCTTCTCTGCTAACATAACATATTTTATTAAAATCTTTCTAAGTTCTTATTTAAAGAATTAACAATTTATCACTTACATTTATAATTATTCGCTACATATTTAAGTAATTAATAATATAACATATAATAAATAAATATATTCAATAAAGTGAATATATTTATATCTCTAATAATTAAATTTTTTTTTTTT
>JABUQX010139172.1:25000-33949 GCA_015478945.1 Trachelipus rathkii | reverse complement strand
AAAAGTTTAAACCGCAATTATATTAACTTAAAGGGTTTTATTTAATTAAATAGTAGCATAAACATATATTTAGTTCTACGTCTTCATAAAAAAATTTTCAAATGTTTTTTTTTTTATAATTACGTATATATTTAAATATTTTTTAACTAAACAAATACCATAGGGTAAATGCACAGCAGGTTGGGCGTATATGCTTGGCAGACCTTTCGCAGCGCTCGCTCAAATTTGCGCTGCTCGCAAGCGGTGTTTATTTGGTTGAATATATATAGCCTCTAGGTGGATGATTGGGCACTTCGTCCATCCTTGTTCCCATCGGCTCCGAACCCCCCTAAACATATATTTCATATGTTTGAGCCAATGGGGTCAGAGGGGACGAATTCCCCCCCTCCCGTCTTCCACCTAGAGGTCGAGTGACCCCGACTACTGATATTTATGCGGTCTACTTTAGGGTATTCGTTAAGTTTTAAAACCATAAATGACTTTTTATATATATATATATATATATAGTAAAGATATATATATATATATATATATATGTTATATATATATATATGAGATATATATATATATATATATATATATATATATATATATATATATATATATTTTAAAAATGGAATAGTCTTTAGAGATTGTACTCCACTAGCGGTATTCGAACATTGGGACATTCATGCTGCAGTGCTACAAATAACAACTGATTGCTTTAAACTACTAGGCTATCCAGATATCCCCAAAGACGCTTCAACGAAGTGGAACACTAGTTTTTTTTGTCCTGGCTTGTAAAATGCTGAGTACCAAGAGCAAGTCTTGACTATATATATATAGCATAGTATATATGAGATATATATATATATATATATATATATATATATATATATATATATATATATAGTTATTATTAAGTATATATATATATATATATGTATATATATATACATATTTATTACATATATATATATTCCCATATATATTTATATATATATATTTATATAGACATATATATATATATATATATATATATATATATATATATATATATATATATATATATATATATATATATATATATATATTATACATATATATATATATATATATATATATATATATATATATATATATATATATATATATAGGGTAGAATATGAGAGAGAGAGAGAGAGTATATATGGTAGAGGTATCTAGTCTATTGCAGTTAGCGCGAGTCGACCGCATAAGATGACTAAAGTGGGAAAAATACAAAATTTTAATAAAAATACCATTTCGGTGAAAGATCCTACTGAATAGCCATATTATATTATATATATATATATATATATATATATATATATATATATATATATATATATTATAACTCTACATATTTATATATATATAGTTATATATATATATATATTTTTATATATATATATATATATATATATATATATATATATATATATATATATATATATATATTATATATATATATATATATATATATATATATATATATATATATATATATTTATATATATATATATATATATATATATATATATATATATATATATATATATATATATATATATATATATATATATATATATATATATATATATATATATATATATATATATGGGGCCTATATATACATATAGTGTTCAAAAAAGTATCCAACATTTGCTTATAAAAGATACTCTTAACCAGATACAACGAACTTATACTGATCTTCTTCAAAATAATCACTTTTCATTGCTACACACCTCTCGTTTGGGATGACACACAGCTGGTCCGTCGCATTTCGCAATTATAATGTGTTATCTGGACTGAAATCTGATCCCTTTTAGGTCATTTTCAGAAGTTACAGGGAGCCATGTCTGGAGAGTAGGGAGCCTGACGATCACAGGCATGTTGTGTTTGGCCAGAAACATCTGTATCACATGTGAAGGATGGTCGTTTGTGTTATCTTGGTGGAGCTGCCTATTCCTCGCTGCCCACAAATCCGGCCGTTTAAGTCGCACAACATCACGAAGACGACGCAGAGCCTCTGGGTAATACTCCTTGATGATGGTTGTGCCGTGTGGCCCGTACTCGTAGTGAACCTTTCCATTGGAGTCAAAGAAAACAGTCAGCATGACTCTAATATTTCTGCGGATATGCCTTGCTTTTTTTGGTGTCTGGAATGTTGAATGCTTTTATTTTGATAACTGCAACTTATTTTCATAGCCATACCTTTAATTCCAATGATAAGAAACTAATGATCGCTCTGTTAAAGAAGTTCAGATCGCTATTTATAGTCTCCAGCATGTGATGTGCGATCTCTAAAAGGTGTTACTTCTGTTCAATTGTTGGCAGCTATGGTGTGAACTGCGCTCAATCGTTGGCAGCTTTGGTACGAGCTTCGCTGAGATTTTTCTGAAGCCCAAATCCTCATTCATATAATAGAATGAAAGGATTCAATGCTGACGCCCTTCTTGTCTGCAAGCTCTCTAATCGTAATTCGACGATCCTTTATTATCTGGGTCATCACTTGGACAATGACGTTTTCATTTCGGGAGGATAAGGGCAACCAAAACGCACTTCACTCTCCACTGATATGGTGCCATCTTTCAAATGGTTGTAACACTTCTTCATCTGTGTGATGTCAATTTCTTCGTCCCCGAAGACCTCTTCAATCTTGTGGATTGTTTTCACTTTCGATGCGCCAAGTTTTACACAAAATTTGATGCAGTAGCGTTGTTCAAGTTTTTCCACCATTCTGCTATAAACGAAAATCCGAAGGTACTAACTTGCACTCTCCTCACTCATCGACGGAAAGGTAGTGCCAAATGGTCGACATTGAAAATGGTTGACATTTTTTTAAAAAAATCTTGTTATTTAGAGTTTTTCTAACGAATCCAACAAAACTTAACTTAACCTAACTTAACCTCACTTAGCCTAACCTAACCTACTTTAACCAATCCTTACACCAGCAGCAGGCTGTAGAGGAAATTTCTTTGATGTGTCGACCATTTGACCTGTCGACCATTCTGTCGACTATTTTCCCTGTCGATCATTTGGACCAGTAACCATTGGCGGTTTGCCGGCTACAAACATCTTTTTACAGGTGTGAAAATATTCACGCATGCACATTATGTTCGCTTACATAGCAGCACCAAAACTAGGTCTCAGTAACTTCATTTGTTTGCGCACGAAATATCAATGTCGGATACTTTTTGAGCACCCCTCATATATATATATATATATATATATATATATATATATATATATATATATATATAAATATATATAATATATTATAGTATATATATATATATATATATATATATATATATATATATATACATATATATATATATATATATATATATATATATATATATATATATATATATATATATATATATATATATATATATATATATATATATATATATATATATATATATATATATATATTGAAGTTCTGATAGTAGTTGCTTTCAGAAACTTCTTGCAGAAGGTTAACAACCAGGTTTCATAGAAATTTAATAGATGACAAGGAAAATGGTTGACATGCCATTAAAAAAATTTCAGGTGTCCAAAATCGTCGACGCATTTTTTTTTACTGTAAAATGGTCGACAACATTTTCTCATAAGGTGTTTATATCGTCGACACATTAAATCACAATGATCAATTGGTTGACAGCCATCTATTGACATATATAATTCTAATTTGAATTTGTCAATATTTAAGTCATTATTTAAATCATTATTTAAGTCATTATTTAAGTCATTATTTGTCATTATTTAAGTCATTATAAAAGTCATTATTTAAGTCATTAATTTCCAAAAATATCCTCTGTATCCTCTTCATCACTGAATATATTATAGACATTAACAATATTTTTAACATTATTTGTAATACAAAAGCCAACATTGTTTTCATTTTTTTTATCAGATAAAAAGGTATCATCAAACTGTATTTTTCAATCCTGTAGAAATACACAGACTCGGTTTCGAATCCGAATCCGGATTCGAGGCTTAGAATCCGAATCCGGATTCAAGGCTTAGAATCCGAATCCGGAACCTTCGAATCCGAACTCAAATCAGATTCCGCGTGTGTGGAAACGTTCGAATCCGAATCCTGCACATTCGAATATGAATCCGGATTCTAAACCTCGAGTCTGGATTCGGTTTTGCCCATCTGATATATATATATATATATATATATATATATATATATATATATATATATATATATATATATATATATATATATATATATATATATATATATATATATATATATATATATATATGATAATTATATATATATAATGAAAATTCATATCCTAGGAAATATAATTCTTTATTTCTTTGGTCCTTTGGGACAAATTATTATTTCTTCTTAATTATTATAATATTATTATTATATAATATATATTATTACATATATATATATATATATATATATATATATATATATATATATATATATATATATATATATATATATATTATATAAGATTATATTATATTTATATTTATATATATATATATATATATATATATATATATATATATTTATATATATATATATATATATATATATATATATATATATATATATATATATATATATATATATATATATATATATATATATATATATATATATATATATATATATATATATATATATATATATATATTTGTCTGTGTATGAGTGTTGGTACGAGTTTTATCATATCCATACAATTAAACCACAAAATATTGCTAATTGCATATGAAAACAATTTTTCTTGTTGTCGTTGCAGATTCCCATTTCTATTATCAAAGAAAAAAAAAATTTAAGCTCTCTTTTATGTAAACTTAAATTACTTAATATTTTTTTCCAATAGGAAAACACAAAATAAAAAGCAAATAAAAATAGGAAGAAGTTCGTTAAAAATCAAATATTTATGTATCTTCTGACAAATAACGGTAATTTATCTTATTTATGACAAACGAAAATGGCAAAATCTATGTTATTACGATTCATATCTTTATTTGTGTTAAAGAATTGCCAGAGGTCGCCAAAAATGTTGATAGTTGCCAAATGTCGCAATTTTTGCTTCCAAAACTTTTACCATAAAAGTTTTAGAAAATTCTACAATTTTGGAGATTTCATATATAGTCAGTAAAATGCCTTGAATAATTTGAAACCAGCATATTTCGATACTTGCTTTCCACGGCGTCATATCCTCTGAAACAATTTAACCAGTTCTTGAGGTATGTAATCAACTTTCACATTTGAAATTATGTCACAATTTACCCCCATTAAAATATCGGATGATTCGAGGTATCAAAATTTTGCTTTTTGAACTTAGTAAAAGATATAAATTTTCAATTCATAATAAGGACGCATTCTCTTGAAATATTTGAATTTCGCTCTTCTTTAACAATGTTTTTAATTTAAGAAAAATATCCTTTGATATCTAATCATCTGCTTCGCATTCTACGTGATTTATAAATCATCAAGAAAAATATATACATATATATTTATAAACATATTGTCTGGGATATGTATAATATATATATATTATATATATATATATATATATATATATATATATATATATATATATATATATATATATATATATATATATATATATATATATATATATATATATATGGGCTGTTAAGATCACCTTAACTATCTTATGATTAATGAGAATCATTAATCAGTTACTCTGTGTATGGAATGAGAGCAAGTTTTCTTTATCTTTTATTGCACAGATCAAATAATAATGGAAATTGCCTCAATAGATAGTTCGTAATATATTTCACTTGATAATTGGAACAATAATAAATGATTGTTAATTTTTAATTGGATGATTTACAAAGATATAATCAATGTTTTGAATAGATAGCTGTGCCACAGCACAACCACCTCGAGCCGCATGTTATATAGTCCTTTGTGCAGGCATTTTCAAATGCTCCGCACTCACAATTCAAATACGGCTCCTCCCATCTTTTGGGAAGCCTTCTCCTAACAATCAAATATTTTTAATGTTTGTTACAGAAAGGTACACATAAGATATGGATGTCCGTCTTTACATAGGTGTACAATAGAGGATTTTGCAAGTACGAGTGCATGTGCCTGCCAAGCTTTGTATTTAATTACGTAGTAATATTATTGGCTCACTTGGTAGATTCTGGTGCCGAAAGGAAATACGGGTCCCATAAAACACAGGTGAATATCACCTTGTTTATGTTTTTACAGATATTTCCTTCACCCAAAACCTTCTGAAAATGGAGTCAGAAAAAGGGGAAAGACATGCAGGAAGAAGAGTAAAAGAAAGAACGGAACGCTAAAAAAAAGTAATAGGCGAAATTTTTACAAATATTAGATTCATAACAGTGACATTTATAATAAAAATACTATGTACTTATCCAAGTCTCCCATATTTTTAATTTTTCTTTTTACCTGCTCTATCTTCTTTTTCTCTTTCTTTATCTTTCTTTTTAAAAGTCAGGATTTTCTAAGCACAAAATAGATAATCCTTTCTTCATTTTCTTTATCGGCCTAAAACTTCTTCCAAGTGAATTTTTCTCTTAATTAGCTCCGTTTTAAATGAATCAAAAATATCACCTGCATCCCGTGTTCAGATTTCCTTCAAATAATGAAAAAGAAAGAGTGATATTCTTTTTTATCTTTTTCCATTTATGCCTTCCCTGTTTATTCGAGTCTTTCTTGTTTTCCTTCCCATTTGAAGGTCAAACTGTTTCTATAGCAACCGAGAGAGAGCTTCAGAGATTCGTTCCATGGGCATCTCGTATAGGTTTATTTGAGCACTGTTATATTTTTTCTTTTGTTTTTCTTTCCGATGATGTTTCGTCATTTCTGATATGCATGATACACTTTTATTTTAATTTTAATATTATAAGAAAGAGAGCTATTTCAGAGTTAGTGGTGCTGGAGTATAAGAGTCTTTAAATTTAAACATTGCAAATTTTAAAAATACACTCTTTTGTAGTTAATTGTTTACTAAAATAATCGTAATTAAAGATTTTTATTTATTTTTTTCTTTGTAAAAGTCATTTAAGCCTAATAGAAAATATCAACATACTCTGATTTTAAGTTTCATAGTCGTCAAACTCAAGCCTGGATTTAGCATAAATTTAATGGACATTAAATGAAGCATATATTTTTCACTAAACAATTTTTTAACTCGTCAGAAAAATACATGTAAACTTTTAGTAAGATTATTTTTCCGGTGTCTGGTATCAAAAAATTCTGAACGTTATTTGTCGTCCTGATAATGGACGGAGTCATTCCATGCTGGTAGTGAAAATAGTCGTCGTGAGAAAAGACCTAAAAACCTTCGATTCTGCCTAATAGCGTCGTCAGAATGGTGGTGCTAAAAGCGCCATCTAGCTGAACCTTTTAAAGCTATGAACGGGTGTCTTGTTTACATTGGGTTATCACCTTTCCTATATACTACCAGCATTTGAAATATTAAAGGATTTACATTTATTTTAAAAGTTATCAACCTATTTTTATGATAGATTCAAATTTTGAAAACCATGACAACTCCAAATTCTCATTCGAGTTCAACGTTCAGATTTCAATCTTGGCGCAAACACGCCGTTCACTTTCTGAAACTAAAAAAATTACGGTATGAGAATTTTCGATTGCCTTGGTTTCTCCATTTTTCACCATCTAATCATTTGAAACACTTGTAAAGTATTATTCCTTCTATTACACTGTTAAAAAATATTTTACATGGGAACAAGAAAGACAAAATATTAGGCACATCATGTTCAATAATAGAAACCCATTTCTTTGTTACAATATTTCATTATATTAAATTCCATTTTAATTAGTTTTAAACTGTTAATATTTTCATTCGTAGGAAAAGGCATTATCAATTTACAGGGATTACACTTTTTTCTTCATTTATGTAGGACTAGTAGTAGTCTATTTTCAATGTTCCGATTGTAAATGTTATTATTATTATTATTATTATTATTATTATTATTATTATTATTATTATTATTATTATTATTATTATTATTATTATTATTATTATTATTATTATTATTATTATTATTATTATTATTATTATTATTATTATTATTATTATTATTATTTTTATTATTATTTTTATATTTAACCTTTACGATTATTGTTCGAAACCTTTAATTAATTGCTACAAATCAGAGTTTATGCACTTCTTTAATAGAAAATAATTTTTGCTATGTTTCTCAATCACATCGTAATCTTCCTTAATTTGTGAGGCTGGTTCAGCCAGGCAGAAAGAGCACCTCCATATGGGGGAGAAGGAGGGTTATTTTTTGAAGTGAAACTGATCTTTAAGTTCCTGAAATTTAGCAAACATTGAGGGGTGTGTGCAATTCTTTTCATTCCCTTTTTTCTGTTTAGATAGAGTTTCTTGAAGTCGATGATTTGATGTTCTAATTTTGCTAGATAGAAGGGTGGGAGTCTTCAAGCTTATGGGGAAAAGGAACATATTTTGTGAATAGAGACTTTATTTCCCGCTTTTTTTTGTTATTGTTGTTAGTGGAAGATTTTTCTGGAGTGGATTTATTTTTAACAGATATTTCTTTGTTGGGAGATTCTTACAATCCTCAAAGGTTATTTCCAAATTTTTTGGCGCAACTTGGATTTTTTTTTTTCTACTATGCTTAGTTTTTATTTATGTAACGACTTACCACTTATTAATTCTTCTTAATACAGGTTTTCATCACGTTACTTAATTATTTGATTTATATTGTTTATTTAAGGTCACAAATTACAGTTTGTTTGATCGAACTTTTTGGTTTGATTTCAAACAAGGTCAATTTTCTACCCGCGCCATGTTGGCTTTTTTAGGACAAAAATGTTTGTTTAAGAAATTTTTGTTGGATTGGGATATGTTTCCTTCATTGAGCGAAGGTTAGGCCTTCTCTCATTTAAGATTTCGTTGATTTAGCCTA
>JABUQX010139172.1:0-7500 GCA_015478945.1 Trachelipus rathkii | reverse complement strand
TGGTCGGAGGAACCCCGCGACACCCGAAAGAGGAACAAAAGAGCGGGGGTTTCCGGAGAGACGCATTCCCGGATGGGGGGGATTAGTCCCCCCCCGTCGTCCACCGGGAGGCCAAGAGGACCCGACTCCTGCCATCTTGCGGTTTACCCGTGGGTTATCCTTTAGTTAAAAAAAGGAATAATTTTACTTCCAAAAACACTTTGGTATTACCTTTAACATAAAAAGGAACATACCCATAGGGTAAACCGCAAAGATGGCAGGAGACGGGGTCTCTCGGCCTCCTCCCGGTGGACGACGGGGGAGACTAATCCCCCCTCCGGGGAAGGGTTCCGGAACCCCCGCTCTTTGGTCTTCGGGGTTGTCGCGGGGTTGCCTCCCGACACATCCACTCCTGGATATGAATACGTCCCTCTCCTCTGTCCTAAATGCCATGTGAGTACAACTCAATATCTCTTAAAATTAAAATTCCAATAGGAATTAGCATAAAAAAAAAAAAAAAAAAAAACAAAAAAAAAAAAAAAAGTTATAAGTCCCATTCCTTAGATTTTCCGCTGAGTTTCCAAATATTATTAATTTGTGTTTACTGTAGGAGGGGGGCTTTTTTTGCCACATGATTAAGGTCCCTAGTTACATACTGTTAGACATTAAATAATTCTGACTCATTCTATATTTATGTATATAATATATATAATATATTAATATATATATATAATATATATATATATATAATATATATATATATATATAATAATATATATAATTATATATTTTATATATATTATATATATACAGTGGCGTATCCAGGATTTTTTTTCGGGGGGGGCCAGACAAAAAATCGTTTCTTTTATATATATATATATATATATATATATATATATATATATTGATATATAGTAAGAATATATTTACTATATATAAACACTGACATATATATATATATTATATATAATTATATATGACCTATAATAATTATATATATATATATATATATATATATAGTGTGATACTATATATATAAATAATATTATATTAAAGCCTGTGGCAGAGTCTGCACCAAATATTAAATTTCTAAGAGAAAAATGGGGAATATATTTAATATAATTAGTTACTAAATTATCTTTTTACCAGATTTGTTAATTTTAATCGCCGGCATGAGAGTGAGCAAAGTCTGGGATTAACATCTTCATTTTTATTGTCAATAATATTCAGAATGTACGAGGGAAGCAAGTCCAGTAAGTCTTTTATCACTCCAATAGATATCTTTCAGAAGGATTTTCATTTAAGTGACTTTAATGTTTGAACAAGCTTTTATCTACTAAGCAGTTAGCCACAGTGTAAAATTGACCAGTATTGCAACATATGGGTAAATATTTGTAAATTGTGACTGCGAACACGAACTAGTTCGCATATTAACTGTTTTTGGACCGATTCTGTGCTGTTGATGCCTTTTTAACTTCCATTAAATTCCATTTCTGCTTGTTACTAAATCCTTCAATTGGGTTATATCGACGATGCTCCTTGAGTTAAAATGTTACATCTTTTGTCTTCTCATATGGCATACATTACACCTTCTCGGTATGACAAATTGCAATGAAGAAATAATTTCATTTCTTTATGATATTAAAAACCTCTCTCCTAATGCTGATACTAAAATCATTCTAAAATGGTATAAAAAAATGATGGATGTGCGATGAATATGTCTGTGGGTCTGATAGGTAGGAATTGGGTCTGTATTTTTGGAATTGGTTAATCTCTTGATACAGCAATTAAAAATGTGACCCAGCTCATGATCAGATTCGCCTTTACATACATTCTTCAAAAATCTACTGAAATTTCTTAAATGTTGCTACTTTCTCTGATGGCGCTATTAAGTTTTAGATTTTCTAACTCAGATTTCACTTACATTATTATGCACTCACCAGATCAATAACGTGTGTCCTCCAATTCGTTTTGAAAGATTGTAGTTAAACTTAATAGATCGTTAAAACCAAAAGAAAGTGAGACCAGAAAAGAATGCCTTTTATACATTGTTTAGAACTAAGGTTTAGCTTTTTCGACATCTCCAACTTCACAATTTGTTTTGTTTTTCTAAGCTGCTATTTATCAGGGTTTATCCATCTCTTAAATAAATAAAAACGGATTCCTGACGTTGGAAACCAGCGAATTTCGCCCAACTTTTTTTAATTTCTCTTTTTGCTACCTCTTAGGAATAAGTTCTCTTCTTACAATAAAAAATGTACACATTCTGATATTATTCCAATTGCATTTCGAATATTCTGAACTTTAGAGGCGTCTGTGAGGCATAAATTAAGCAATGCAAAAAAACAGCGGTATAAATAGCTTTGTTGACAATTTTTCCGTTTATTTACGTTTCTGGAACACTGCTGAACTCCACCATCTCATTGCTGCTGCTACCGTGCCATACCCTTGTCCTCTTAGTCATCTAATATATGATTCTAACCAAGTCAGTTTACTTTTGTGTCATTTAATTAATTTTGCACAAGACTTATTTCCTCGTCAATATTTGCTGAGACGAACAGCCAAAAAATCTTCTTTTACGGTGAGAGTATCAATAATCAACGAACGAGCACACAACGAAACATTGTTTCTTTGCTGGAACACTATCTGGTCGTCTCAGTCGGCATTAAATTTAGGGACAGTAAAAGTTTACTTTATTTATATTTGCAAAATTTTACGTTGAATGAGATGCACAATGAAGCTGAATTTAGAGCATTTTGGACTGTGAAATTGGTATACACATGGCATTTCTAGCACTAGTTTTTTTAAATTTTTCTGAAAGAACATGGTCTCCAGCATTAGCGCGATATCTTAAAAGACCCCGAAAAGTGTCATCGTTTCCCACAGGCCAAGAGATCGATTCGACCTGAGTCATGATGTTCACGTAACGATATATTTTGCTTACCACATAATCGAATTGTTTCAACATAGAATTATGCGCTTTTCTTACTGTCTTCGGCCCCTTTTCTTCTGGCCTGTCAATCTGTTTGATCGATGCTCTCGATTTTTCCTTGAACCTGTTTTTCTTCAGCAAATCTCTCTTCGACCGATTCTTTGTGATATTTAGTTGCCTTCGTGTTTTTAAAAGATTCAATGGCTTTTCTTTAAGCTTGAATACGGTCTTCGAGACAAAAACACCCAATTCTTGTTGTGTTTTCCTTTACCTTCTTCTTTGTTTCCAAAAGCAATACGCAATTTGAGCAAATTAAAAACCCCAACGTTTTTATCAGGAGTAAGCTAGCCACTTAATGAAAAATATCTTCCCGAACTTGCCTTCCGTGGAGCAAGGATAGAAACTTATTATTGAATCTGGGCTTCTCACAGAGACATTTAATTTTAAGATATTTCCATTTTTGTCCACTATTGCTAAAATACCTTCAGTTACTATGAGAATTGCTAATATCGCTTCTATTCTTAATTTACTTTTCAAATTAATTTAATTTTTAATTAATTTAATTTTTAATTTTTAAATTTAAAACGTCTTTAATTTAATTATAACCTTCTGCAACTTTTATATTATTAACGGATAAGTGATACTCTTTAAAATTTTTAGTGTCTCATAAAAAAGTGTCTGGTGAAGAGGGACCATGCCCCCATTGGCCCCACCCCCTGGATACAGAACACTGATAATATATAGTATTTAGATCATATATAGTATATATATATATATATAGCTACTCTATATAAAGTTTATATATATATATTATATATATTATAAATAAAATAATCTACTTATATATATATATAGCTATTTTATTTTCATATGTGCCTTCAGTTTTAAGCAAAAAAAAATCAAACAAAATATATTCTTTACATTATCTTTAATATTATTGCAATTCAAGAATCTTTTAAAATGCAATTTATTTCTCGGATATAAAGGAATACTTTGCATATTATTTTCACCTTCTGTCAGTGTATCATGAGTTATATTTATATCTTTATCATTAAAGCTAATTTTTCCCATTTTTATTTTTTCATCAACTTCAGAAATCTTTTTAAAACCATCTTCAAAATAGTATGTATCCTTTTTGTATTTGAGTTCACATAATGCTTCCTCGATTTTAGTTTTTTGTTTATTTTGTTTATTTTTGTTGTTTTGTTTAATTTCACTGTCATATATTGGTTTAATTTTTTGATTTAAAGTAAACAATTTCTTTAAATCTTTAATAATATATAACTATATATAACCTATATATATATATATATAGTATATATAATATATATATATATAGTATATAATAGGTAATATATATATATATAATTATATATATTATATATGAGTCATTAAAAGGTCATTTTTTATGTTTTCAGTAAATATAATCCATTCAGTCGGCTAATTTTCCTGAATAAGTGAATATGTTGCAGAATATTTTAAATTATATAATATTTATATATATATATATATATATATATATATATATATATATATATATATAATATATTATATATAAAGTATATTTGACATTATATTAATGTACTATTTATAGGTTTATATATATTTATATATATATATATAGGTAATAGTATAAATAATATATTATATTATAATATATATATATAAAATATATATTATTATATATAATTATATATAATACTATTTACTATATATATTTATATATATAGTATTATTATATAATTAATTAGTATTATATATATGATATATTATATATATATATTCTTATATTATATACTTATATATTTATATATATATTATTATATATATATTATAATAATATAGATTATATATTACTATATTTTATAGTATAAAATATATATTATAGTATATATTATATATACTAGTTATATATAACTCTTTTCTTTTATATTATGGTAAATCTTGACCACAACGCTATTATAGTTCAACTCTTAACGTTTAAATTACTTCTCTCTGTCCAAACTCTCCATATTCTCTCAATGTGTCCATTGTCGACTTTTTTTTAGGCACTTTTGATCGGGGTTGATTGGGGGGGTTTGCGATCGCTTCTACGCTAACCTCATAATAGTGGAATGACTGCTTTGACTCTGAATGACGCGGCTTTCGGGGGGGCTCTTCTCTTCTGCGATTTAGAGACTTTGGTGGAGCGTGTGAATCGTTGACGGGATGAGCAGGTTAATTCCTTCTTCGACTAAATTCTTTCTCTCCTCATAATCCATAGTTCGATGTGCTTGTTCTCTGCCATTCAGGCTAGAGACAAGGCTTATCGGGTGGGAAAAATTGCTGCGTTCTCCTATCACTCGCTAATTTTCATTCAGCTAGAAATCGTTGCAGGGATACTCTTCGACGAGCAAAGCGGGCTTTCATCAAAACGAAAGTGCGCTAACCTCCTTGGTTCTCCTACTGACAAATCTTTCTGGCCTCTTGCCAAAAACATCTACTAAACAACTTCTGTAAATCTGCTCCTTTCTCCTCTTATTCGATCTGATGGCTCTGTTGCTAACTCTCCAACTGAAAAGGCCAATTCTCTTCGGCCTTCCTATTTTCCTCTAACTCAACCTGGACGATTCTGTCATTCCTCCTTCCTCCACCTTCTCCTCTCAGGTGTCCTATGTTTGCCTGTGATTACATTTGATCGGGTGCATGGGCTCCTGAATCTTGAACGTTAGGAAGGCGGTGGGCCCGGATGGCATCCCTCCCCGAGTTTTGAGGGAGTGTTGCTTCCGAGCGCCCCCCCGTTCAACATCAGCAATACAACACTTTGCCCTCAGTTGTTGGAAGGCAGCACATGTCCAACCTATTCCGACAAAAAGGAGAAGCACCGCACTGATCCTCAGACTATATCGCACCCATATAGCTCTCACGTGGTATATTTTACTAATCAAAGTATCCTATGTGAAACCCCTCTAAAACTCTTCACTTCTAAGAACCATCTGGATCTCATTCTCTTCTTTCGGTCGCATACGCTCTCCTCTCGGCATTCGAGGTTCTACTGGTGATAACCTATATTAACCGATTATGGTTTTCCGCCCTCAGGAACTACGGGGAGACTTGCCGTTGGGGCCTTGACATATCCCAAAGCATTTGACCGTGGAAGTTATGCATGCGTCAAACTTAGCTTCTCCAAGTTCCCCTCCTTTGGGTTTCCTCCTCTCTTTGCTTTACTTATGTCTAGCTTCTTCAAGTCGACTCAACTATCGGCTTTGTGGTATGTGGAGCGTACTTCTTTCTATCTTCTTTTCTCTGTAGTAGGGATTGTTCCTCAGTGTTCTGTCTTATCTCCTACCACTCAAAGACATCTCACCTTGTCACATCTAGACTCTATTCCCACTTCATATGCCGATGACTCTCGGATCCCTTCATTTCTTCCAACTACATTTTCAATTTCTGCTCTCCCCTGTTTTACGTTCCTAAAGAAAATGCCTCTTTCGATCTTAATATTTCCGATCTATTCTCGCTGCTGGAAGAATTTGCCGCATTGGGTTTTCGTCCCCAACCTGGTGAAATTCAATTCTTTTAAAAACTCAACTTCTCCTTCAACAAATCTCCCTCTCTAAAACCACCTTTCTAACTTAGTTTTCAATTATCTCTTTCAGACGGTTCTCTTCGTTCTCGTGCCTGTTGACAATATAACATCGCTTGCCTTAACATAAACAAAAAAATGTCTTGGGAAACCTCACATCACAACGGTTGCTAGGGCGGCCTCAAAGAAACTGGGGTTCTGTTTAGACTGCGACTTTTTTTTTTCCTCGTCTCAGTTACTCCAGCTATATAAGGGTTTCATCCGCCCTGTATGGAGGACTGTTCTCATATCTGGGGGGCTCTGGTTTCACCCGCGCTTTTTGACAGGGTGAGTCAAAAGCCAAAAAGACTATTAAACTGTTCTGCTCTTTCAGTTCACTTGGACCCTTCTATCTTTGCGGTGCAGGTTTGGTGCTTTATCTCTTTTCTCTAGGTAGTACAGCAGCGGCAGGTGTTCGAGGGAATTACCCACTCGCGGTACCACCACCTTTACGACGCCCTCTTAGCACAAGGGGTGCTGTGTCTGCGCACGAGTTTTGTGTTGAGTGTAGGTGAATCCAGGGATAGTCGGGCGTGCTTCCTCTTTCCTCCCACATCGCTCGGGAATTCTCTTCCTGCCGGCCACTGAAACCCCCGCACTAAAGCCGCGTCTGGCATTCTGCGTAATACGCCTAAGTGGATGAAATTTTAGCGTTGGGAAACAGCCCCCTCCCGAATAGGGCTCTGCCGGTGAAGTGGTTGACAACTGTAAAAAAAAAAAAAAAAAAAATACTTATATATATATCTTAAGTATTGGTAATAACTATATTAATATAATTATAAGAAGCCGATATTGGTAAGATCTATTATAAAAGTAAGCTAAAAATATATATATAATATCTTATTATTCTAATATATGTAGTGATATTAATTAAACTCAAAGACATGGACCAAAAAATAAAAAATTTGTTCAAAAACATTTAATGTTTCAGGATAGGAAATTTAAATATGGTCTTGAATTTCATGACTCACACTTATAGAATGGT
>JABUQX010139171.1:0-12504 GCA_015478945.1 Trachelipus rathkii | reverse complement strand
AGCCTTTAAGTACTTAATTTTTGATGCCTGATAATAGCTTTAATATGTGTAAATTTTCTATAAGTATTTTCAGGTGAGGGTATTATTTTTAAATTCTGAATGCAGATATTTTTGAACTTTTGTTATGGGAAAATAAAAATTTTTTCATAATATTCTAGACTTTCAAAGGAAAAGTTTTTTTTTCAATGAATTAGATATTAATTTTTTCTTTTGAGTGGGAAGGAAATGGATAAGACTAGTAATGTTCTTTTTAGGAGTGTATTCTTTTTCTTTTGAAATAATTTTTTGCCATTTTTCTGTGGGTATTATTTTATTAATTACATTTTTTTTTTTGTCAATTTCTCTCTGAGTTTTAGAGATGCATGAGGAGTTAGAAATTTTATATATTTTTTTGAATACATTTAATAGTTTTTTTCCCTCCGAGTTTTGAGGGGGATTATGAAAGTTTTTTATACATTTTTAAGGTTTTTTTTTTTTTTTCTCATCGTATAATTGGCTCATTGAAGACAAACAAAAATTTTACTTAGTCCGGTTTCATTAAATTTGAAATTTGCTAAAATCCTACTTGTAAGAAAATGGTCATTTTTATCATTTGATATTGTAATGCAGGCGTTATGTAATTTATTTTAAGCATTATTTCAGATTGGATGTATTTTTTGGTTCCTCGACTTTTTATGAAATTTTATTTTTAATAGCGTTTTAAAGGCAGCGATACCAGTCGATTTTTTATGAAATTTATTTTTTAACAGCCGTTTTTTAAAGGGCAGGTATTTTTGGTCCTCGATTTTATGTAATTATTTTTTAACAGCGTGTTTTAAAGGGCAGGTTTTGTGTTCCTCGATTTGATGTAATCTATTAACAGCGTTTTAGAGGGAAGGTATTATTTTTGGGTCTTCCTCGATTTTATGTAAATTTTATTTTAACAGCTCCCGTTTTAAATCATAAATCCACCAGGTCCATACAAAAAAAAATTTTAAATTTTTTTTTTCGAAGGGCTTATAAGTTTTCGAGTGGTGTGGTCTATAACTTTTGAGTTGTTATTATGAAACTTTCCACTTTCGCTATTTATCCTTCTCTTTGTACTTACCCTCTATTTTTGAATCACGTATATGTATTTCCCTATTTGTAATTTATTTTGGGATTTTTGATTTTATCAAAGTTGTGTTATTATGTTTAACACCACAATATTCTGTTCTATTCTAATTTATCGTCTTTTTTATAATAATCCAGGTTGGAGAATTTTATTTTTTGGTGAAAATTTTATAATAAGGTTCTTTATAACCTTTTTTTTTGTAAACAGTTGTTCTTGAATCTATTTTTTTTTTTGTTTTTTATTGGATTCACCTCTTTTGATATTTTTTAGGCAACGACGGTCGTAGTTAAAGGAAAATAAAGTTTATTGAAAGATTGTATTGTTCGTTTTGCATCCCTACCCATAAGGCTCATACTTGAATATCCCAGAAAAACAAATTTGGGAGCGTGAGGATGATACTATATATACTATAGGATATATATAATATATAGTAACTTCTATTGTCAATTTTTAATGTCCAATTATTATACAATATATATATATATATATATATATATATATATATATATAATATGATTTTATTAAGCATTTGATAAATTGATTACTTGACAAAGAGATGGGTTATATTATTTAATAAATATCAGTAAAGTTTTTGAGGCCTCTGGCCGGCCTGCGCTCTCTAAGGGCATTTGTGTGTGGGGAGGGCTGTGATCGGCCCCTAAGGCGCCATGTGCTTGCTTGCCTACATGGTTTAAATACGGCACTGAGTTATGCATTAGTGAGGGAATCTGACTTCATGATGTCACAAAGAATTACTTATCGTATGCTGCATTAGAGATACTGACCTGAAAAACTGCTTATTCGAACATACTATTAGTTGTTGGAAGATTTTTGATAAGGTGCTTACAAAGCGATAAGTAATCATATTCAAAATACATTTAAGTACAAAGCATAAACAAATAATTTTTTTCCTGTAAAGGCGCCCTGCAATTTTAAATTCTGTTGTACTTGATGTCGTATAACTAAGAGAGAGAGGAGAGAGAGAGAGGAGAGAAGAAGGAGAAGAGAGAGAGATGGAGAGAGAGAGAAGAAGAGGAGAGGAGAGAGGAGACGATAGGAGAGAGAGAGAGAGAGAGATGAGAGAGAGAGAGTGAGTGAGAGAGAGAGAGAGAGGATGATAGAGATGAGAGTGAGTGTGGGAGGAGAGAAGACGAGAAGAGAGAGGAGGAGAAGAAGAGAGAAGAGGACGAGAGAGAGAGAAGAAGCGAGAAGAGAGAGAGGAGAGGAGAGAGAGAGAGAGACGATGAGGAGAGAGAGAGAGAGAGAGAGAGAGACGACCGAGAGACCGAGAGAGAGAGAGAGAGAGAGAGAGAGAGAGAGAGAGAGAGAGAGATTTGAATGTTGTCGTTTACTTTTGACTGATGTAACCTGTTTTTCTCATGCCCTTTTGTATGTCACATGTTCTCGATTAACTGATTATAGGAACTTCTATATTTTATGTAAATCTTTGAACATGGCATGTGATACAGAAAATATAAAATAAGGAAATTATTTATTATTCAACGCGTGTTGTATATAGAGAAATATTCAAGGAAGAGTTAACTGCTGAAGAAGAATATTCTTGTAATCAATTAAAAGATAAAATGACAATCATTAAAATTCGATTAAGTATTAATTGTTGTAAATAATAAATAGAAAGAATATACTTCAATTGCTGAGCGGTCTGATGACGACATGTATGATCGTGAGGCTCCCTTCAAATACATATATGGAAATTACGCCACCGAAGAAAGAATTAACGCTCAATTTGATCCCAGATTCGAAACAGAAACTTCCACCAAAAAAATGGATATTGGTGGATAGCTGAATGACGTTGAGGATAAATAACCTCATTGAAAAATGCAGTGATGGTGTGAACAAAAAAAACGACGCAAAAAAAAAAAAAAAAAAAAAAAAAAAAATTACTGGGTTAAAGTTGAAATGTTGATCTATTTATGGGAAAAAGTTGATAAGATTCAAATAATAATAATATTGGCAAAGAAGAAACGTGGACGGAAGAGGAAACGGTTCTTTTGCGTTATTTTTTTTATGTTTTCTTTTTTTTTCTGTGGCTAGATTTTATGCATAGGCAAGCCGGCGGGCGGAGAGCTGCGACGTGACTTATATTATTATTATTATTATTATTATTATTATTATTATTATTATTATTATTATTATTATTATTATTATTATTATTATTATTATTATTATTTTATTTATTATTATATTACTATCATTATTATTTACTTATTACTATTTTCCTTTTTTATTTATCAATGTTATTGATACGTATTATTTTTTGTGCTCAATGGACGAAAAAGTCCCCCTAGTAGCCCTTTTCCCTATCTATTTATTATTATTAGATTAATTTCCGTTAAATTAATGTGTATTATTTAGTGAGAATAAGTATTTTTGATTTGATTTTTGATGTTTGATTATATTATTATTGTGTGTGTTTGAGATAACTAACGGTCAGATTTTGCATGCTTTAAAGTTATTTCTCTTAAAGTAATTACTAGGTTTTAAAATAATTATAATAAGCATAAATAATATTAAAAAACAAGCCGAGGTCGTTGCGCTCCGCCCGAACGCAAGCGTTCTGCTTCCTAAGGTGGCGAGCAAGTCCGTTCCGGAGAAAAACCATACGGAGTAAATCTCCGTCTCCACAGAAAATTTCATAAATTTAACTCACGAAAAATCCGTTTTCTTTTCCTTGAACGTTTTTTTTTTGCTCTTCGTCAATAGTATTTTTTGAATTTTATTAATTTTTCTCCTTAATATGATCAGCATTTTCAACATTTTCTGTGTAAAACAATAACAAATAATACCGTTTTTTCAACAATTTCATTTATACCATACAAATTTACCTTTTCCACCAAATGTCCGGTTAGATTTACATTCAGAAATTTTTTAAGGCGAAGAATTTCGGATTTCGGATTTTCTTTCATATCTTCAAAAAAAATGAAATGGATGTTTGATTGGTCTTTCCTTTTCCATGGCTGTTTCAGGTGTGTTGTCCATTTTAATAGATAGCTTTTACAAAAATTCTTCATTAATAATAATTTCATATCTCGATCGTAATTTCTAGCTATTTATACTATTATAAGTGGAATATTCCAGATTAGAACTTTGTCGTTTTCATTGATCTCATAAAAATGAAAATAAAAATAAAAAAAAGTCAAAAAATGAACGAGTCAAAGCATAATATTGAAAGTTTATGAAATTTTTTAATTCCCGTTACCTTTCCACAAAAGAAGATGTCAGCTTTCAATTAAGATGTTAAAAATAAAAATCAAAAAATAAAAATTATATATACGTTTCATTAAAATACTAGAGAATTTTATCTTAATGGGGCCCATAAAGAGGTGTCTTAAATGAGGCAAAACATATTCGATGTCTGGAAAATATTTTTGGTCTTTTGGAAAGACTTACAAGTACAGTTAACAAAATGGTCGACCGCAACTGGGACGGGTGCCCACAAATCTATTTGTCCTTTCAAAAGTCTGGATATGATAGGCGTTAGCTTACAGCGACATCTGTTGGATCTCTTCGCCACATTTAAATCACCGAGAATAATAATAATGAATTTAATAATAATAATAATAATTAATAAATACATAATAATTAATAATAATAATAATAATAATTATAATAATAATAATAATAATAATGAATAATAATCATACTAGTATTTCTTTCAACAGAGAAATTTTTTTTAAACTATTCAACCAAATTAAAAATAAAACTATTTCATTTGTATATAGTACCAAGCTTTCGTTCGCATACTTCGGACATTTTCAGGAATAGTTTTACTTTTTCAGATTTTCAACAATTGTGATAGACATAAGTATCGATTTAAACTAACAATAAAAATGCCTTAATTAAATGAAGCTGGTAATGTTTAAGTTACAAAATTTCAGCTATTCTGGAGATTTGAAATGTTTAAAAATTGCACATTTCATTATATTTTATGTTATTACTGGTTTGTGTTTTCTTAAGAGCAATGATTTTTCCAAATTGATAAAATTCATGTGGATTTCTTCTATGATGGAAAAGTTTTCTTTTATTTTGTATATCGGGATTTTGTTATGTTCTCCTTGACCAGGTGACAATGTTACTCGGCTTATACTTATTGTTGCACATTCTCATGTCGAGGGTATTCGTTGTGTATTCGATATAAGAGGCGTTACCATCCCACTTTCAGAACATTGAAATCGGGACACAACGTTACTATGTACATATACACTTAGGCATAAATAAAAAGGGTAACTTAATTAAAAAGAAATTGAAGTTTTGGAACAAAATTCTCTTTAGATACCGACTAGGAAGGATTAAAGATTGAAAAATTAGCAACGAAGACGATTTCAAATCTAAACTTGAAATCCTTTGGATTGCATTTCCCTAAAGAAGTTTTTAAAGTTCCTTTAAACAACGAATTAAAAGATGCTATTAAATCCCTTAAGCATAATAACTACATAGTATATACAAGACCCTGCAGGAAGGTAGAAATGTGAGCTTATGAATTAAAAAAAATCTATATTGAAAAGCTAAACATTTTATCATGAAAATCGTAGTTCATAAAACAAAATTCACCCCGTGTTTAAAAAGTCAAACCTGGGAAGTTTAAAGACATTAATAGCCCTTGCTAGCAGGCGATCACGGACATTAACATTAAGCATAAAATAAAGAAGAATTGGATCGTATAACAAATGAACATCTCGTATGCCTACAAAGGTTCACAAAGAGCATTGACAGACCCACCCTTCAATCCTATAGTAAGGTATGACTGAGTATCATGACGCATCTCAAAATACATTAACGAGCCAAATTAGGCCGATCTTAAACGAAAATTTATATTTAAAATCCAACAGATGAGTTTTTGGAAATTACATCTTTGGACTGTTGAAGTCGTTTTTCACGAATGTTCCTTATATCTTGAAACTATTAAATAATATTAGAAATTGTTTATCATCATGGATTAAAAAACCACCTCCTTCCATAGAAGAAGACATTCTGAGGATGTTATTTTATAATGCACTACAAAAACACCTTTTAGCTTCAATGGTAAGGACATATATTCAAAAAAAAATTGCGTGATTTATAGGATCACCTTTAGGACCAACCTTTGCAGATTTCTACATGTCGATCGTAGAAAACAAAACTTTTTAATGAAAAATCTCCCATTTCAATCCTATCTTTTACATTTGATACGTGACGACACCTTTTGTAATATTTAACGACCAAAACATGTTCAAGAGTTAATCTAAAAAAGAAGATCTTAGTGGTTTAAAATTACTAATTGAAAAATACTAAAAATACTATATTTGTAATTTTTAGATGTTAACATTAAAATTAAAGAGAAGGGAAAATTGATAGGAAGGTCTACGTCTGTCTAAAAATGTTATGGAAACGATACTTGAATTTCGATAAGAACATTGTAAACTACAAAATGGCTACCATAAAGACTTTAGTCTCAGAGCGTTTAAGATATCGTCTTGATTGGACCGTTTTTTGCATATAGAAATTTAAAAGAATAACCACACAATCTAATAAATAATTTAATTTCCCCGTGTTACATTATTGATGAAAACTATTAAAGAACACCTTGAATATTTTATTTGCTCACACCACCAATGAAAACGATAAGCCCACATTATATCTATTAAACTTGAAAAGTATTAGTTTAGAAAAAAGAAGAAAACAAATTAAAATAATTTTAAAAGAGCATTATTTAAGCAAAAGACGGGAAGAAGCTACATTAAGATCTTACTAAGCCATTGAAACTGAGCTCCTGCTTCTCTACTCGTGAAGCGCTATCGGATGGTGAGAGTAGTAACGTTGCTGTACCGATTTCAATGTTTCTGAAAGTGGATTGTAACGCCTCTTCATTCTCGGATACACAACGATATGCCTCGACATGAGAAGTCGCACATAAGTATAAGCCGAGTAAAGCAATCTTCAACCTTTTTAAAAAGAAAGTACTTCTAACAAAAATCCCTACGCGATTCATATATCGCAAAACGCGTTACAGACAGGCTTGTTAAAAACTTCTCTCCAATCATCAAAATAAAAGAAGATTTTGATGAACTTGCAGATTATTGTCGAGATAACGTTATCGATAATATTCTTTAAATTCCTTTCACACTTTTATACAATTTCTTGTAACATTTTTTTAAAAACAAAAAGTTAATGCATGTTAACTTTTTAACTTTTTAAGTTTATCAATTTTATCATGTAATTCTTGTAATTTTAGGTTTAAATGGGAGATTCTCTTCAAAAATTTGTAAAATCTACAACAACATCGTCCACTACACTCCATGTATATGATTGAACTCACGACCCTTGTGTCGTACCCGTGTGGTATAGCGGCACGAAAAGTTAGACCCATACGGATACATATAATAATAAATCAATAGTCTTCTAATATTTTCAGAGATTAACTAAATATAAAGACTAATTTCTCAATACTTTTGTAACAGAAAATAATTCGAAGCGGTATGAGAAATACAGAATCAAAAATCAAACATCAAAGATAAAAATCCGATCACCATACTGGAGAAAAACTAATAATAATTACATTAATTAAACTATAAATAATAATACATATATCATTGTAGTATAAAAAAAATTAATAATAATAAATAATATAAGAATAATCGATAATTCGATAAGATGATAATGGAGGTATTATGATAATGATACCGGATAATGATAATTAATATTATAATAGTAGATTAATAATATAATAAATAATAATAATTAATAAATATAGACCTAATACTTTAAATAATTTTGCCATGCAAGATTACCTAAGCGTACACTAAACACAGTCTATACAGCGTTCTATGGGAAAAATGTTGGTTAATATATTTTATTTCATAATTGCTTTAATTTTAGATTTGAGTTCAATTTAACTAGAAATAAAAATTATTTACTTTTATTTGTTTTTAATTGTACATTTCTAAGAGGCATAAAAGAAAATTGCAATAAGTAAAAGGAAAGTGAGACTAACTTTAGACTTCTTTCTTAAAGGTTAAATGTTTGACAAATTAGTGAAAATGGATTAGGTGAGTCTTTATAATCCTCGGATCTTCAGCGAGTTCTGCAAGTTGAAGGAACATACCATGCTTAGGATTACGATTAGGGTGAGCTAGAACAAATGCATCATGGAGGAATGTTCCTGGTACAGCTGGATCTACTCGAGAGGTAAATGGTAAAAAATCAAAACTGGAAAGAAATAAAAGAATAAGTAAACATGATACTATTTCATAATAAACCGATTTTTAGGATCATTTAAATAAAGTGATACACTTAAAACAATGAAAATAGAAAATGACACAAGTTGGCTGTCTTTTAATCATAAGAATAGTTTTTGTTTTTCCATCATCACATGGAAATCGCCAGCTTCCAGAGGAAGGGTCGGAGCCGATAAGGAACTGCAGACTTGCCCCAATATATTTTCTTTTTCTTTGAAATTTATCAAATTTAGCGGTCTTCTGATTTGATAAACATCAAATCTCTTCCTATATACTTTGTCTCCGGTCCATAACCAAACCCAAGATTTTGGATACTCCAACAGCAAATTCTTTCCATTCCTTCTTGCAATCTCTAAAATCAAATTTTGCTTAAAGGCATTGAATTTGTGTCTTTGCAATGTGAAATTTAATTTTCTGAAGAAATAATTACAGACCTTAATAATGACCGAAAATATCTCAACGAAAGTGCAATGGAATAAAGTCTGGCAACATTTCAAAGTAGTTTTCCTTAAAATTTCTAAGAGCTTTTCATCATGCAAGATTGCTCACAAAAGTTAATAGAATCTTATGCTTATATGTCTCAACACCAAATCCATGAACAAATCTTCAGGATTTAGTTCATATCATATTAGAAGTATATTCCCCAGATTGGTTTTAGATTACATCACACCCAAAAGCTACAGAAGCTGCTAGAAATTTTACAACTTTATTTCTCTCATCAGAAATCAGAGGGAGGACCATCGTCCAATCATGAAAAATGTTCTCAGTAACAATGCATACTTTGCCTACCCAGAGAGCATTTTGCTTTCGATGATCACGGATCCTAGAGTAGAGGTTATAAAGACACCCCTTCAGCGTATAATAAATGCAAAAAAAGCAACAATGAAAAGCTTTGTCTTTCCCAATATTAAGTTCCAGGCTACTGCCTATACTGACACGATTGACTGGAACATGGAAACCATAACTTCCCCACCACACTTAAAATATTTTTCAAATGATGATTTACTTAAAGCTATGACAAAAACACCTTGAACCTATTCCTATTCCTTTATGCAATTAGCTTAGTCACTATGGTCTCAGAAGATCGAATTGGCTATGAAAATAGACAAATATATTTTGAATGTCGTAGAATCAAGAAAATTTATGCCAGCTTTTTCAATGAAAAAACCAGTAGAAATAATTTTTAAGTTCTTTCTAAGAAACAAGGAGAAAATATTTGCATTCTAGCATTTAGGAGCTCTTTCTAAGAAATAAGGAGAAAATATTTGTATTAATATTAGTATTATGGTATATTATTATTATTATTGTTATTATTATTATTATTATTATTATTATTATTATTATTATTATTATTATTATTATGCAGATTTTCGAAGTGTTCCCTCCACACTCCCCTCACTTTCATTTCATCAGTTACGAAAGCACCATCACTATTCCTTATTCTAAGTAGATTCCCCTTATTCTCATTCTTAACCTTTCGTGCTTCCTTCCAGAAGAGCTTCCTATTCCCTTGTAAGTCCCCATTCATCCTCCTTCCAAACTGCTCATTTACCTCTTTTTTTCCTCCTACCTATACATCTTTTAATATTCCTTTTCTTCCTTATATAATTCCAAACATCTTTTTTTGAAACCTCAACATTGGCCTTTAATACATTCAATCACGCTTCTTTTTTACTTTTAACCACTTGCATCATCTCTTCATTCCACCACTCACTGTTAACGTTCTTACTTCCTACTCTATTAACACATCTTCACATACTTCTTTTGCACTACTAATAAGCGCTTCCTTCATTTGCTCCCCAGATTTTTTCAGTTTCAACTTTCAAATTTAGCTGATTTTGCAAGCGATCTAAATACTTATCCTTATTACCTTGTTCACTTAATTCCTCTCACTCTTAATTCTACCCACTTCCTACTTTATCACCTTCCTCTTCACCCAAGCCCCCACTAACCTAATTTTTACATGAAAACCACATAATGAGATCCTGATAATCCCCTCCCCTAACCTCTCACATTGATTAACATCCAACACATACTTCAACATCAATTTTTTCACCTGTTATCTTCTCTACCACATCAACTCTAGTATAGATTTAGAACACTTATATAAGACATACATTATAATATGTTTCTGATTAGGATTTACTGTTTATTCTGCTTTTCCACATCCCAAATATTTGTTAAACTACTTTTAATACTACCAATTTATGAAGACAACTGATTCAACTGAAGTCTCCACTAACTCATCCAAAACACAATTAGATTATCTTTGTAAAATAATCTCTTTAATACTAGATGACCATGGTGTCTGTTTATTATATGCTTTTGATTCTTAAATTTGAATGTTATTAGATTGATAAACATAAATTGATCATGTCTAATCATTAGAAATACTACAATGAATCAAACCCTTCTACTTATCTTGTTCAGCACAACACACTTCACACACACCACCTATTTTCTACCTGCTTTCCAGCATTGTTTCAGCTCAAGCAGCGTGAAAGCAAATCAAATTTGCTCCACACTAATTACATCTACCATCTCTCTCCCTCTTCTCCTCAACTATTCCTCCTACATTCCATGTACCCATACGATTCATACATTTTTCAAGCCGAAAGATAGAAGGCCGCTTTAAATGTAACGGTGACGACCTTCTCCGAGACATGCATTAGCATTCCGCCAAAGATAAGTGGTAGTGGGTAGCCAACCCAACTACCACCGTATCTTTAGTCGCTTTCTCTACGACACGCAGGACATACGATGTGGGCAATTCTTTCCCCTCCCCAACACTTAAGGATATAAGGGGATAGAAATGTCTGTAAGATGTTGTCTAGAGGGGTGTGATATAAGTATGTGTATATGATATGTGGATAAAAGCTGGTGTCTGTAAGTGTTGCTTGAGTGATAAATGTAGATATGAACGCAGAAGAGAAAGACGAACCATAGCACTGGAATGCCGTAAGACACTTCATTCCATAAACCAAATGGGAGATAATTTCATGACTGCGAGTATGCGTTTATGATAGTATAGTTATTATTATTATTATTATTATTATTATTATTATACATTATTATTATATATATATATATATATATATATATATATATATATATATATATATATATATATATATATATATATATATATATATATATATATATATATATATATATATATATTTGTATATGGTTAAAATGATATAAATAGAAGTATTTATTACTTTTAACTTACTCCATAAAAGGACTTCGTATCATTATTGGTAATGTTGCTTTAGGATTATTCAAATCAGGATTATGTATCATTGTCCAAACGATTTCTTGAGTCCACGTGGTTCCACATTTAAGGTAAGTCATGAGTTACATCACTTTTACTTATGTAACAAATTTTATATTTTAAAATCTTTCATAATATTATTAAAAACCACATCTGCTTCGCATTTTTAATCCTTTTGAAGTTATAAAAATCAAATGAAGTACCTACAGGGTAACTTAAATAGTTTGTTATCGGTTGTAGTAAATGAATAATGTGTGTGTGTGTGTGAGTCTATGTGTCGCCGCTTGTCGTGTCGCTGCTTCCAGTCTCCTCCTTTGTTCGTTCTCTTGTTCTGCCATCTAATAATAATAATAATAATAATAATAATAATAATAATAATAATAATAATAATAATAATAATAATAATAATAATAATAATAATAATAATAATAATATGTTTTCAACATTATGTATAGTCATTTCCGATTCAACTTTTTCGGCCCAATTTATGGAATTTGAGTTTCCAATCGAACCAAAACTTAACCCGATCTTTGAGAATTAATATCAAGCCGTAGGTGAGGAGATTTCCTACACCCCGTAGAGAGTGGTAAGCTCCCACAGTGTTTTTTGTGTTACGCAACAGGAAAAATTAATGTGATTATATATATATATATATATATATATATATATATATATATATATATATATATAGAGAGATATATATATATATATATATATATATATATATATATATATATATATATATATATATATATATATATATATATATTTGTGTGTGCGTGTATGTGTTTGTGTGTGTGTGTGTGTGTGTGTGTGTGTGTATTCCACGCGCTAGCGAATGCGAGTACAACTGAGGTTTGGCTACTCCACAATAAAAATATACACTAATAATAATACACACA
>JABUQX010139170.1:0-12602 GCA_015478945.1 Trachelipus rathkii | reverse complement strand
GATCTCACAGAAAACTTTCTGAAATTCAAACAAATAATCAAATCGATCACAGATGTAGCTGACGAATAATTGCCAAAGTCAAGTTTAGTTAAATCAGCAATGATAGCCAATGTTGACTTGGCAATGCAGCATAGGTCAGCTAAATTCCATTAAACAGCCAACAAAATACGCTATTAACTTTTCCACCAGAAATATTAGCAACATCCGGAACACTGACCAAAATAAAATATTGTCAAATACAATGAAAATGGCTAGTGTTAATATTCAAATAACACATCAACATTATATAATTTAGCAAATATTACCTTTCTAGCGCACATCAATATGTTTATTATTATATATATATATCAAAACCAATTTAAATATTATCACTTAAAATATTTACAGATCCTAAACCTTCCCAACTTGAAAACTAAATATCAAATCACAGATTCAGAGGAACACTGAATGGCTTCTGGTTCAAATTGCAGGTGAATTATTAACTGAGAGCAAATAAACTATTTAAATATAGCTTAATGACCTTTTGTTTATTAATAGTTACGAGGTTTAGAAGAACAAAGGTAATATTCAAAAGTCAAGAACTGGTGTACGAGGTTTAGAAGAAAAGTGCAGTATAAAAATTGGTTTAGAAGAAAAGACGTAGTATTCAAAAAAGTCAAGAAACATGTTAATTTATTTTCTTTATTTTTAAGATACTTTTCTAAGATCTATTTACATAAATTTACTATTTTCCTTTTTTCATTAAAACTTTATTTACAAATAGGCCTTTCTAGACCTCAAATACCTAACCACTAATTATTTCTATCAATACCCACAAAACACACACACATATCTTACATACACACATCCATATACATAATATATGCACATAATATTATATATTATATTATATATATATATATATATATATATATATATATATATATATATATATATATATATATATATATATATATATATATACTTTTGACCAACATATATAAGTTTTCCTACATATATATATTTTTCTTTCTTTAACCCTATTAGACGTCTAATTAGTACTTTCCCCTATTTTCTTATTTAATATAACTAGTTTACAAATATATATATTTTTATAATTTGTCTTTATTATTTACAATTTAAAGCTTTTATATTTACAAGTACTATCTTTTTATATTTACAATTATCTATATTTACAGCAAATCTGAGCTTTCTTAATATATTTACAATTTTAATAATTCTTAAATAACCAACCTTAAGATTCCTTTGCCAAACTGTAACTTTTTACCTTTTTGGAGGTGGCTCTACCATGGGCCCTACAATACCTCCTTCACAAAAGACCATACTAAGGCTCTTCTAGGCTGGATCCTTCAAAGTAATCCTCATAATCTACATTCATGACATCAATATACTCTTTTCTTGGTTTAACAAACAAAATTTTCTGCACTCTTCTAGTTGTTTTTTATGAATTTTCGGCCAAAGCTGATACTCGTCTATCTCCTCTGTCATGAACGAACACATCTTCAAACATATGGAACTGAAATGAAACAAAGAATATAAAATGCAAGTCAAAAATAATTTCTCCAACCTCAATTGGTCAAAGGTAAAACAAAATATTTTCAGTCTTCAAGACAATAACTTTTGATCGCCAGGGCGATCCATATGAATTATTATTTTTATTGCCAGAGCGATCAATACTGACTGCCAAGGCAATATATTTAGACAAACATCGTAATTCCATCGCCAAAGCAATTGTTTTCCAACTGCCACAGCAATGTATTTATTCTTATTTTTTCATACAAAACGTAAAATGTTTATTCTTCTTCCTACGTACAAAACGTAAAATATTTATTTTTATTCTTACGTAAAATATTTACTTCTACACAAAATGTTTCCTATTTCCCATCTTATCCCACTTAAAACATACTTTTCTTTCTATTAACCTATCTACGCTGTAACTTTTTCTTTTTCTTCCCTCTTTTTCTAAACTTCTCTGCTGGATTGATCCAAGCACTTTCTGTGTTTTTCCTTATTTTAACCTTTTTATCGTAACCCATACTATTTTCAATCTTTTCAACTTCTTCTATTTGCACGTTGTTAATTTCTTTGCTTATTTCTATTTTCTCAAATACTGGTAGTGTTGCTTCTGCAACTGCATAAACTGTTGTCGAACAATCATTTCCTTGTCACATTGCTCAATGTTCTACAATCACTCTTCAGAGGTCGCTCGACTTGGTTTCCAGGCGCCTCAAGCTCTTGTAATCTAATAGACCATCCGCATCACATTTCATTTGAAAGTCTTGTACATTTTCAGTAAAGAGTGGTGCTTACTGCCACGAGTATAGAACAAAATATTTCGGTGCTCTGCTCTTTCACACTTTGAATAAGCTGTCTGGCTGTTTTTACTGATCTTTTTCTTGCTTGTCTTTCCATCTTCTTACGATATTCTATCTTGTGATTGCTGGCTTTCGCACAAGAAGAAACATTTCCACTTTTGTAACGAAGTGTGCTTCCAAATGGCCTCCTTTGTCTGAGAAATGCTAATCTCTTCTTATAATGGTTCGGCGCTGATGTCTCTTCTTGTGTTTATTTGCTCACTTTTACACTCTCTGATCTGTGATGGGCTTTTTCACGCACAAGCAAAAACAACAACGCATTTTTTTCTATAGCGAATCTTTTTCAATGTCCTCTTTTACAGACAAAATACAGCAAGCTGGGTGTCGTCCTTTCTTATGTTTCTGATTATTGCCGTTCAAGAATTCTGCTTGTGTCTTCCGATATTTATCTGATATTACTTACACTAGGTTGAATATTCCAAGATCCCAAATATTTTCAAATCTATTGTTTGTCTTTTCGTTAAAGCAAATAAAGTCCACACACCGCTCCCACCAAAGAATCTATTACGGGGGAAAAGCGGGAAAAGAAATACGAGGCAAAAGTAACCGCATGAACACGAAAACACAGTCCAAATTGGGCACGGTAGCCACTTTAATTTTAGTTCTTGTAGTAGATGCCACAGTGAAGACTGGCCGTCAGAATTATCTGCACTACCCAAGTTAAAAATGCTCAAATTTAAATACTAATAAACGGTCACTCCGATTGATTGTATAGTGGTAAAATAAACTAAACTGATCAATGCGTTGTGTCTAATTTCTGTAAACCTACGTATGCAAGATTATGAATTAAAATAATGACTTGTGTATTAAATCCTGTATCTTTCAGCACCTAGTGCTAGTAAAGGTAGATTTAGTTAGGTATTCAGAGATTTTATCTCGCAAGGTTGAACTCGGAGAGTGTCAATCAAATCCTATGATTGGATAACCAAACCACTCGTTATAGTGATCAATAACCGAAGCTCGGAATGAATTAAAACTTTGAAGTGGTTTTTTAAAAACGCTTGCTAATTCAGTTTACCGTGTATACGAAGTATCAACTACCAGAGTTTATCAAGGTAGTCGAATAAGTGTGTTTTCGGAAATGTCAACTTGACAACTCATATAAACTTCAAATGTTCTATCTTCAGTTAAACTGAATTAATCATACCGAAATTTCCAAAAATATGAAGCGGTGTGACACATATCCATATTTGTTTTTCCCCAAAAGCTGAATAATTTAATGTCAGATTTTAATAGTCTAATCTCAACGTAGTTTATGCGAAATTATCTACAAATTTCAATGTATTAAATTATTAAAATAAAACTCAGAAGTTATTCAAGTATTAAATTCGTGAATTCCGTTGTCATAAACAAGTCAAGAGTACCCTAGCTATAAAGTATGCGCTTTCAATTCAACTTAAAAAATGTTTCACTTTCAAAGCACTTACATTGCGTCAAACTCAAAAGTTAACAAGTGCCAGGGTATAGGAAAAGAGTTTTGTTCCTCAAAATCAAGAGTATTTCTCAATGTAAACCAGCTAGTATCAATTAAGCTTCGCAATCAATGGCTGTACTAGTCAATGCTGCAAAGTCAACTAAATTTATGTTAAATAAAAACACCATCCTTGATCAGGACACCTGGAAGTTGATATCTCAAAAATGTCGAAAGTTCCAAATTGAGATGATCCGTACCTATCCAATTGATAAGTCGAGTTCAAATTTTCTTAGTATAAGTTGATTCATCCATTTAACTATCAAATTCCATTCAAAAATTGTTATAACTCCAACCTACTCTTAAAGAAATATCACATCTACCACTTTGCTATACACTCTCAAATTTTCAATTCCGAGCTTCACATGTCATATTATCTTGTTTCAAAGTTTCCCTAAACAACAAAGTTTCAAAATATAGGTCACTTCTAACTACTTTCAAAGGTTACTATATAAAAGTGACCCAATGTCAGACACTAATCAAAGTCTCAGAGTTAGAGATTTCTATTTATATAACTATAAGCTGTGATTTATTCATTAACTTGTATCTTAATATGTCCTTGTCTTCAAGATGAATTATAGACTGTCTTCAAAATTCTTTGTAATGAATCGTTTATTATTAACGTGTCCCATGTCAGATGGTCAGTTATTTTGCAGGAAAATGGCGTCGGGCAATGACTTTTCAAGAATGGCGGGTCCCCGGTGAAACCAAGAATGTGCGTCAACCGAGGCAAGTTTCAATGATGTCAAACAACTAGTTTTATATATTATCTACTGTTCTCACAAGTTCATCCATACCCTATACATATCAACCAAGTATTTTTCAATAGTTCAAGGATTACGTCAGTAAATAAACAGCTTTTCTTTTCTTTTAATTTTCAACGAAACACAGACCAATTAAATATGTTCTTTATAATTAGCAACACTTCTTTGGACTAAGATAGATGCAGAATTCTCATTTATGTTCTACGTGATCATTATCTCAGGCTTCTGTTATTTAATTTAAAGTCTCGTATACACGTGTATTTTCCAAAGAACTAGTCAAATAAAAAATCTTCATGGTATTATTAAGCTTTGACTATGTTCCTAATTTCGTAACCAAAATTCAAAATGATCACCACCTTTGAGAATTGGAACTATATACAGGTGTGATAACTCTAACTAGACATTTCCATTATATAATTATTCAAGAATAATAATTCTCAATTTACTGCTACGTGATAATTGCAATAAAGAATCAATCATTCACAGATGTAGCCGGTAATAGATGAAATAATTGGCGAAGAGCTAAGTTTAGTCAATCGAAAATAGAGCAATGTTTGGAGTTCATAAATGTGAAGATGGCACAAGCTATTCCAATGAACAGTCAACACAAAGGCCGCTTATTAAACTATTTCCCAATTGAGGAATATGGCTATGCTAACATCCGAACAATTTGACCAAAATAGCCAAATATTAAGTTTGCCTGATAGTAGATACGAGAATATGGCCAGTGCTATATATCTGAAATAATATCAACTACCAGTAATTTAATTTGAGCAAAAATATGACCTTTCTTATTGTACCACTCCAAAAGTGATGGTCGGTATTATAGTATATGGAAGTAATCAAAAACCTAAATCAAAAGCTATCCAATAAGTTAAATATTTAGCAGTACAACTCGTTAAACTTTCCTAACTGTGAAAACTAATATCAAAATATTCACAGAGTTCGAGCGAAACACTTCGAAGTGGCTTGGTTATCAGAACAGTAAGTGAATTTGATCTTTATAGTAAAATAAGACGGTATCACACGAAAGTTATAAAACAAAGCTAACATAAATATTAAATCACGGGCGAGAACGCAAGAGCTATCCTACAGAGATGAGTTTCCAAAAGTTCAAGTGAACTGTTCCATGCTGTTACGTCCGCCTATTGGATTGGTTTGGTGACGTCACAGTAGAGTGGTTTCCACTTTTCGAGGATTTTATTTCAATATCCTTAGATCGTAGTTTCTTAGTGAAAACTTGCTTATAAGAAAATTTAATAAAGATTTATTTCTATGACCATTAACCTTCTTAATTTATCTTCTTTATTTTTAAGATACTTTTTTAATTTATATTTACAATAAATGTTATATTCTTTCCTTTTTTCATTAAAACTTTACCTATTTACAAAATAGGTTTTTTTCGTAACGCTCAAATACCGTACCACTAATTATGTTCTATTTCTATACCCACAAAACACACACACATATCTTACATACACACAACGTATCCATATACACACACATATGCACATATAAATGGTACAGATATATATATATATATATATTATATAAAATAATAGTTATATATTTATATATATAGTATATATATTATATATTATATAATATATTATAGTATATATATATATACTTTTGACAACCTTATATATAAGTTTTCCTACATATATATATTGTTCTTTCTTTAACCCTATTAGACGTCTAATTAGTACTTTCCCCTATTTTCTTATTTAATATAACGAAATTTTACAAATTATATATTTTTTATAATTTGTCTTATTATTTACATTTAAAGTTTTATACTTTACAAGTACTATCTTTATATTCTAAATTATCGTATAGTTTGACAGCATTAATCTTAGCTTCTTAATATATTTTACAGATAAGTGAATATGCTTGAAATGGAACGCCAGACATTGGAGGATTGCCTTGGTTGCGCAAGACTGGTAGACTGTTTTAACCTGTTGTGGAGGGCTCTACCATGGGCCTACAATACGCTCTTCTGGGCTATAAAATTGTTCATCAAAGATGATACTTTTTAGAAAAAAAATCATACCCAGGATTCCGGCTGCTGGCCTCCGGCTCCAGCTTCCAACTTCGGCTTCAGGCTGCCGGATTGAATAAGGTTCTGCTACTATTTGAAAAAGTGGTTCAGCAGATTTTTAAAAAAATAATTCTTTGTAAAAAGAATCATACTCCGGCTCCGGGGGCCAGGAAAGAACAAGAAGTAACGAGCGTAGAGAGTCACGGAGGGGAAACTGGGCTTGGGGGGACGAGAGGTGCATTCGACTCCGGCTCTGGACTCGGATCAGATCGGAGTCCGACTAAGGATTCTGTACTATTTGGAAATTGTTCAGCATATCTTCTGCAATAAATTTTTCATCTAAAAAAAAATTATATATTGGCGTATTCAGAAATTTTTTTCGGCAGGGCTCCGGGCCTCCGCGTCCTTTTATTTGACTGAGTAAAATCCGAAGAATGAGCTTGAGAGTTTTGGAGATATGAAAAAAAATTTAAGATTTTCTATATTATAAATAAAACATTTTTTTGATCCTAACCTGGAATTTGGCAATTTTGGACTGGAATTAAAAATAGTTAAATTCTTGAACCTTTGCTATATAATTCTGATGTTAAATATCTAAGTAAAGTATTTATAAACAATAATTACACCATGAATTTCAGGAGGAATATTTTCTACAATTTAAATTAATAAAAAAAAACAATGTGAAATTTTTGGATTTTTGCTGTTCAAAAAGTAGTTATGAAGTCTCCCCTTAATTTAAATTTCCCAAATACTGATAGAAATAAATAAATCACATTTCTATTTTAGGTATAGTCCATCTCAATTCAGGCAGGCAAAGGAAAATATGGATTAGCTTTCTAGTGCTCAGATGTTTTTGAAGTTGACATATGGCTTAAAATTCAGAAAGTAAGATCACATTTGTGATGAATGCTCAAAACATTTTTCTTAAACTGTATTTGAAATAAGTATATTTACAGTTTTAAAATTGATATTTTTTCTTTTACTGAAATATGTGTATAACTTTTATTTCTGCAGCTTTTTCTTTTTTTTCTTTTTTATTTAATAAAATTTTTTTATTCCAAAAATGCCAATCCCAAATTTTTTTTTTTTTTTTTTTTTTTACTGCTGAGTACTATTTTGAATTAGCTGACATTCCTGAAAGCGATAAGTCGACACGCTTGGAAGTGTGTGAAGGTTTATAAAACTAATGTAAAATTTTTTCAATTATTTTACCATTTCCGATTAACGACTTGTCACATTTGTTCATTGAATGCAGAAATCTACTACGTCTTTACAAGCATTTTGTAATCTTAATGTAAAGTAAGTAAGAAAACAGACAGCTGTCAAATACATTAATTGCTTACAAGAATATATTACAATTGATTATATATATTATATATATAATATATATATATATATATATATTATATAATATATAATATATAATTGTATATATATATATATATATGATATACTATTTATAGTCAGAATGGTGGGGCGATTAACACGTTAAAGCAGTTCATCGTGTGTAATTTTAACTCGTGTATTCTTTCAATTTAACTGTTTAACGCTAGTTTGTTAATTTCGAAAAGAAGTATACAACGAACTATTAACGAGTTACATTTGGTGAATTAACCTGTTAACAAGGTTTAAATTTTCCCCTAAATCCGTTAACCTTTACTTTAATTTACGAGTTTTATAAAATTATTTTCTTACGCTTTTAAAATGCATTAGATTCGATTTCGAAAAAAAACTTGTTTTTTTCTTTCAAAGATTTCCGTAACATATTGGCTCCTCTCATGTCTGCAAAATGTGTTATTCTTACATGGTTGTATAAATCCCGGTTTTAGTAATGTATTAACATGATTTTTTTATCTGTATTCTTCATTTGCGTTATTGGTTGCGAAGAAGACAAAAAGATTGACTGTTGCCCATTCACTGAGTCATTAATTTCTGACATTCGTTACTTGAGCTTGCTTTTTTTGTGACTAGTGAAAAATATAGGAAGTAGGCCTAATAAGCTTTATGTATATTATATTATGTATATATATATATATATATATATAGTATATATATATATTATTATAGTATTATATGTATATATTATATAATTTGTATTAATATATATATAGTATATATAGTAGTATATGTAGCCAAACTAACATAGAGTCGCACGATATCTCGAAAAACTACGCACTGCACTCACGAAACAGATAACATATTTAGAATCAACGCATGAAATATGTATGACGAAAGTTGGGGGAAAAAATAATAAAACTATTTTTATGGTATTCGAAGAAAAATAATTTAAAAAAATATCATGTTTAGGGGGGCTCGTGCCCGAGGGACGTCCCCCCGCCCACGTCGTCCACCGCAAGGCCGAGACCCCGACTCTTGATATCTATAAGCCAAAACCTTTGGGTATTCTTTTAGTTTTAAAGGAAAAAATAAAAAAAGTTATTGGAAGGGTATAAACATGTGTTCATTGACCTAACACTTTGAATACTGATCGATTTGTTTAAAAAAGTATATATTAATTTTAATTTACAATACTATACTCTAAACGCACGTTGGGTTAACAGAAAGAAGTTTGGAGAATTGCAGGATTAATCTTTCAAAAGTTTTTGTATTAGAACTGTAGAAATATTTTCCATTTCAGTTTTGAATAATTTTTCATTACTGATTTTAATTTTACGCACTTTTTTTCATTTAGAAACTAATTAGGAAATGCTGCTAATGTATAAAAACTTAATTTTCATGTTGAACAAATATTGCATTTTTATCGTCTAGGAACATGGCTGCATTGTTAAAATGTAAGGTATTTATGTCATTTACTTGAATAACAATAGTACACATCAAGTTTTAATATCGCCCAATTATAAAATGCTTCTCAATTGGATAAAATTTTTCGTGCTCATTAATAATCGCTTCTCATTGGTTCCATTTGTTATCGGCCAATAAAAATATTTTTTAACCTTAAAGATGCGTGATCTACAGAATAAGTTTTTTATATCGTATTTAAACTTTCATTTTATAAAAAAAAAAAACATTTATGCAGCGGTCATAACGTTAGATAGCTAAATTACAAAATATTGGGACCAAATATTTGTCAGCTAGGTAGTTTTTCGTTATATATATGCGTGGGACTAAGAGAATAGTTTCCCGCATATAGATATAGTATATATATAGTATAATATTATATATATAGTATATATATTAGATAGTATATATATATATATATATATGATAATATTATAGTATATATTATATTTTATATATATATATTATATATAATATATAGTATAGTATTATATTATATATATCTTATTTATAACATGGCTCAAATATTCTTATTCTTGTTTTTAAACTTTCCTATTGTTGTATGAATTATATATATACGATTGAATTAGGGGATGTTAAAATGTTTACAAAAAATTAGAATATTTCTTGCCCAATCCTTGATATAAAATTCTTGGGTTGGAGACTTAATTTGGCTTTGGCTATAAATTGTTGGTTAGGCAAACAGCTGAGGCATGTTTGAAAATAAATGAGAGGACTTAGGGAAAAGTTCGGATCCTGCTAATAGATTTATAAAGTAGCGGTTGAAAGTTACTGTAGATTGATAAGCCGCTCCATCTTCGGAGAATGTTTAATTTGTAATGTATATATTTTTAAGTTTAAACCCAGTGGTTCTCCAAACTGGTGTGACGCAGCTTCCCCTCAGGGATGACGCGAAAGATTTGAACATTTTCATAATTATATTTCAGGTTTTCATTTAAAAATTTTAATCGATTTTGAATTTTCCAACTTTGTTAAGTCATGATTTTACTTATGTAGCAGCTTATATATATATATTTATATATATATATAATATCTATTATATATATAAAATATATATATAGTATAATATATATATAATATAATATATTATATATATATAGTTATAATATATATAGTATATATAATATGATACTATATATATATAAATATATTAATATATTATAGTATATATATATAATATAGAATTATATATATATATAGTATATTATATATATATATAGTATATTATATATACTAAGTATATATATATATATATATATATATATATACGTATATATATATTGTTTATGTGAGGGGAGTGGGGAAAGAGCACTTCGAAGAATCTGCACAATATTACGAGTAATGATTGAGGGGTGTTAGTGAATGGTGTCGGTTGTTGATGGATGCAAGACAGGAATAGGTATTTTGGGGATGGAGGTTATTAGTAAGGGAGGAGGGTAATGGGTAGGGTTGAGAAAGGTTGAAGAATTTATTTCATTTCTCAGTAGATAGAGATAGAATTACTAGTGAATGATCAAGGAGCGGAGGCGAGATGGTGTTGATTGGATTCTTGAGTTGTGTAATAAAGCGTTTATGGAGAGCTATAGTTTCCAATGGGATTGGAGGAGGCGGTTAACAGTAACCTTATATACGGGTAAGGAGCGATAAGGGGAACTGTAGAACATACAGGTTAAGGGCAACGGAGTGTTAGTGTGAGTGTTTGTGTAGGAAGGATATATGCTGGTATTTTGTCGAGAATGAGTCTTGTAAGTGATGAGGGGACCTGATTGGTGAAAACAGGCTGTGCGGTTTAGGGAGTGGGAGGGATGTATGTGGGGATCAAAGTCTTTACATTGAAACAAATGATTGAGAAATGAGGGGAGAAAGAAAGAGTAAATGTATAATTTTAGGTTTTATGGATTACAACAGGGGCGTTATGATAGGTCTAATATAGGGAAGCTTCTATGGAGGTTTATTGATATATGGCTGTTGTGGTAGCTTCTGAAGTGAATCAAGAAAGTATGTTTATTGACGGATACCGTGAAGCGGTGTGTAGAGAATAAGATGGTTGTCGTATGGTGAGTTGGTGGTTAGGATTAATAGCGTAGTGAGACAGGGCTTGTGTAGGTCTCCTTGGAGTTATTCAATGGTGTATAATGGGATGGGTATGAAAGAATTCGAGGCGTGGATGGCAGGAAATGGTGTTAGATGATGGAGAAATGGAGAGGAGTGGAGGTGCCCTACATATGTGTAGCGGGGATGATTTTGGTTACTGGTGGCGAGTGAGAGAGTAGAGGATTGATGGAGGAGATTTGGCAGGTATGGGTTAAAGGAGGGTTTTGAAGTAAACGTGTAGAGGTAAGGTTATGGGTTTGTGAGTGAAGGAGAGTTCGCTCTAGTGTTGAAGTCATGTTAGGATGAATGAAGCAGCTGGAGCAAGTGTCTGGTTTAAAATATTTGAGGGTATGTGTTGGATGAGAGGGAAAGCGGCTGATGCAGAGTGTAGTAAGAAGTTGTGGAATGCTGGAAGGTGGCTGGCTGCCAATAAATCGTTTGGTGAATGTAATAGGGACAAGTCTTGAGTGCCGCTAAGTCTTACATGAGGGCTATGATTGTTACCGTGTGTTATTGTATGTTGTGAGACTATGGTCTGGAATAGCAGGTATAGATCTAAAGCTTCAATGGTGTTCGAGATGGACAATCTTAGTGGGGCATGCTAGGTGTGATAAAGAATTAATAAAGTGAGGAATGAACGTATTAGAGAGTGGTTGTTGTGTGAAGAAAGGGTTAAAAGGAAGGAGAATAAATGAAAGTATGTTGAGATGGTTTGGTCATGTGGAAAGGATATGAATGAAAGTCGGTGTGGTTTTAAGAGCGGAATGTTTAGTGGGATGCGTCGTGTTGGAACCCGAAGTTTCTGCGGAGACCGAAGAGAAAGGGGATGTGAGTCGGTGAACGAAGTCTTGAAGTTTAGAGAGAAATGTGAGTTTTGGCAGAGCGCGAGAATAAGGTGCATGATTAGGAGAGAGTGGCGGTTTTGTATGGGGCGTGGTTGTGGCCCACCTGGGCCAGGGAGAACCCTTACATTTGACGATTTACCATAGTGAGGGTCCGTCGGCGGTCTATTGTTGCTCTAGGGAATCTCTCTTTTT
>JABUQX010139169.1:22500-25000 GCA_015478945.1 Trachelipus rathkii | reverse complement strand
AATTATAATATAATAATAATTGTCTGAAAAGTAATAATTTATATCCCTAAGCACTAATAAACTTATTAAGTTACTAAACCTACTTATATATTGTATACCTCTTTTAACATATTTTTTACTGTAATTTAATGCTAAAGACGGTATAAAGATTTGATATATATATATGAAAAATGAGTAATTAAAAAAAACTAAATTTTAATTTTTTTTTCTTTTTTTTTGTTTTTTTGTTAAAATGGTCTTTTATGAAACTGACGTCTTAATTAAAACAAACACGTTTTTTTTAATCCCAACCTTATATATATTCAGAAATAAAGATCTTGCCATTTGAAGGCGATGCTTATAAATTTAAAATTTTAAAAATATCTTTTACTAACATTTATGATAATTTAGGATTGCCAAATCAAGAAAAATTTACTTATTTAAAACAGCACTTAAAAGGTAATCCATCTGTTCAAATAAATTGTATACAAGAATCAGATACTGCCTATGATGAAGCTTGGGAGTAATTAGAAGATCTCTACGCATATCCAGGTCAAATTAAATTTTCATTAATCAAAAAGTTTTTAACTTGTACAAAAAGTTTCTAAAGATATTAATAGTTTAAATGATTTTTAAGCTAATATGAATGCCAATGTTAATCTATTTAAAAATAATCAACTAGCCATTGACGTTATTCAATTATATATCTATTATAATGCTTTAGATATAGAATTGAGTTTTTACGTAGGCCCCTACATGTGATTATAAATTGTATCAACCCTTTGATGATTTTAGAAATGTAGTTACTGAGGCTACTAAAACATTAAACGATCAAAAAGGTGTTAAATTAAAACCTTTAAATTTTAACGCTCTTTCACTAAAAAATGAATCTGTAAATAATAAAAATGTAAAAGTAAAATCTTAATCAGAGAATGATGCAGGTTCATGTAAAAAAAATTTATGAAGTCGTAAAGTGATTAGGACTTCTACTATTATGACATGTAAATTATGTTCTCAGAATGGTCATACTATTTTTATGTGTTCTAAGTATACTACTAACAAAGAAAAATGGAAACATAAATGAATTAGATTTTGTAAAAGATGTACCAGTAAAAATCATGATGAAAACAGTTGTACAGTATCTATTGATCCTTGTAAAAATTGTGTTAAAGAAATCATTCATATTTTTCTTGCTTAAAACAACTCGCAGAAGATAAAGGTAAAATTAAAGATCCCAAATTAAAAGATATCAGTAAAGGTAATAATAAAACAAGTCTAGGGTGTAATATTACTTTTATTGGAGATAATTCAATTCTCCCATCATTACATTTGCCTATTGTAGCAAATTTTGGTGTTGAAAAAAGGTGATACCACTTATAGACTCTGCGAGTCAGGACAATTACATTGTTAAGGATACAGTAGAGTCTTGGTATTTCCACCAAGGTCATTGAGGAAACTTCAACAATTAGTGGCTTTAATTCTCAATCTTCAGAGTCAAGTTTTGAAATTGCAAAATTTTTTATTAAAAATGTTGAATATCTCATTAAAGCTCTAGTTGTAGATAAAATCCCAGTAAATTTTAAAATTAAAGTGTCAAAACTAGTTACTTCCCTTGAACTTTAATGGGTTTTAATTAACAGGAGGAATCAGCATTCGAAGTAGTAACTGATTTTAAAGTAGTTTTAGGAGGCCCTAGTATTAATGAACTAAATTTTAGAAATTATTAATATTAATTATGATATGGCTTACAAATTAGATATGGTGTCACTTGGCAAGGTATTCCTCAGATTATCATTTCAAATATGAGACAACCTTAAATTTAATTAGTGTGTTGTGCAGCTACTATCAGTGACAGTGATGAAAATGTAGTTGAGAATATAGGTCAATTTAGTAGCTTGGAAAATTTAGGATTATTTAAAGATGAAAAATTTACCACTAATGAGCATTAAATATAATGTTCAGCTAAGGAAAAAAGTTTATCAGTAGAGATTCCATGGAAACCTAATCATGAAATAAATGATCTAACCCCTAATTTTGATTATGCTTATGTCAGCTTATTCTCTTTGTTATGAAATTAAAGAAGTAATAATTTATTAAATGGAATATCAGAATATTTTGATTACAAATTTAAATGGAAGTATCCTTTATGAGATTCTAATGGATCCTTTATGAGATTCCTATTAATAAAATAGATCATAAAAAAAAGACTATTTTCTTCCTCACTTTGCTATAATTAGAAATAATGTTCAAACTACTAAAATCAGAATCGTGGTAGATCCATCTGGTAAAAAAATATGATGTTAAAGCTTTAAATAATTTAATTGATAACTGTCCATCCTTGTTACCTCATGTTGCTAGGTTGTTTATACTTATAAAACATGGTAAGCACTTAACCATTGCTGACATAGGAAAAACTTTTTTAATGTTACATTTTTCTAAAGAAGATGACAAAAATGCTCATAAATTGTTATAGATTTAGGGACTTATCAAAACCTTTAACTAAAAATAATTTAATGTGTCT
>JABUQX010139169.1:0-20000 GCA_015478945.1 Trachelipus rathkii | reverse complement strand
GTAGAAGTGCGCAAACGAGCTCTTTAAACGATGCATGTGCGCCTTTGTGCCGCCCGGGCTGCAGTCGGTCTTCGGAAAAGCAGCTTATAATTTATCTGGAATTGGTGGTGACACTTCTAAATTATTGCGTAAAAAATATGGTAATATAAAAATATTATAATAATATATTATAAAAATATTAAATATATGGTAAAAAAATAAGATATGTATAATGAAATTAAGCTACCAAGACACATGTTAATGCATTTTTTACCACCATAATTTTATTCTCACGTTTAAGTATTAATTACGTTAAAATAGTAATTGACCACTGGCTTTTTTAACGTGTTTAATCATTGTATTATTTACCACTATATATACGCACATTCAGAAATTTATAATAAATAAAAAACACTGGAATTTATTCTCAAATGTTACCCGCCTTCAGTGATAAAAAATTATAAAATTCAGAGCAAATGTCAGGGCACAAACTTGATAAAATGCAATGTTGGGAAATAAATATACGTCTGTTATTAAGAAAAAGGGGTGCTACGATAAATGGTCAATATCGATTATAACTTTATAAGACAATGGAGAACTAAATATTATCGATATTGAGAATCGGTCGCATTAATAGTAACACTCAATATCATTTATAATATTGATAAATTTTACATCAGAAATAAAAGAAACCCGTTTAAAACATGATCCTTTGCACAAAAAAAAAAAAAAAAAAAAATTCGGGTTGCTGTCAGACGTACAAAGATGGCCAACGTGTAAAAATTTGTGGACTATAAATTTGGATTACCACTGAAACTTTACAATTTTTTTTGGTAAAGTCTTCTAATTGCGGGAATGATAAAGGCATTCGCTAACTTGCAATTCCACAAATTTTTTCAAGATTATCGCAATCGCAATCCTCAATTTATTTGGTATTCCGCAGATTTGAGGAATGTGGCGGACTTAAATTGCGGAACGCCAACCTCTGATAATATATATATATATTATATATATATATATATATATATATAATATATATATATATAGTATATATAATATATATATATATTATATATATAATATATATATATATTATCAGCCTATAGATTAGCTGTTCCCCTGTATGCTAAAAAACATATGATAACACGCAAAAATTGAATAATTTTTGAAATCAGCGCACATTGTAATTGGAGGAAATGAAAGAACAAATAAAATAAAGTGCGATACAAAAGAAGTAATAAAATAATAAATAGGTTTCAAATACATAATTTCTCTCGTTTTCCCCAAATTTTCGCGGTTCCACAGTCTGAGTCCCCCAATAATTTTCGTTTTTCAATTGTTAATGCGAGCATTTTACCACGCACACACACACACGCACACGCGCCGCGCTCACACACACACGCACACACACACACACCACACACACCACACACACACACAAACACTATGATAGATAGACGTTCTAGAGGCGGAACAATTAATTTTTTTTGGCTTTTGGGAGAACCTGTACCTGACCTGACCTTAACCTATAATGGCAATTTTAATTTTTTAATTTTAATTAATTTTTAATTTTTTATTTTTTTAATTTTATTTATTTGTCATTATTATTATTATTTCCCAAAGTATTGAAAAGATATAAAGAAAACGTTTATGTATTATGTGGTAATATGTTATAAATTAAGTGCAAACGTACGTATTATAACCTTATTTTTTTGAGAGTTATTTTAGTAAAATTTATAAAATTATTCATATATTTTGCTTTCATTTAAATAGAAACATGAATTCAAAAATTTATTCAGGTTTTATATAATATAGTGCTTTTTTAGATACAGGGGCACCTAATCTGCTGGAGACTGGCCATATATATATACCTGTATTAATATATATTTTTTTTTTTTTTTTTTTTTTTTTACAGAGTTAAACACCGTCACTCACGGGCAGAGCCCTAATCAAGGGGGAGGTGTACTCTTTTAACGTCCGAGCAGGACGAGCCAAGTCCAAGGAGAGAATAGCTCACATTCTCCCACCCGACCAGTTGCGAACCTGGGGCCCTCGCTTTGTTTAGCGAGTGCTCTAACCTCAGCTATCGGGCGCTTTATATAAATAAAAAAATATATTTTAAAAATAAACAAAAATATATATATAACATATATACATTCATAAATATATATTAAATACATAAAAAAAAAAACACATAAACAACATATATATACAAAAATTAATATTCACTTATTATTATTAATACTATCATTATCACTACTAGCATTATTATTACTATCAATATCATATTAGCAACATTATTATTATTATTATTATTATTATTATTATTATATTTATATTATTATATTATATATATTATATTATTTTATTAATTTTATTATATTATTATTATATTATTATATTATATTTCACACAAAAAAAAACCAATATATATTATTTTATTATTTATATTAGTATTATTATTATTTATTATTATTATTATTATTATTATGTATTATTTATGTATTATATTCACACAAAATTCACTATAATTATAGTATTGATTCATCACTTCACTCATCATATATTTTAAATATTATTATATTGATATTATTATTATTAAAAAAAAGAAACCGCTGAGGAAATCTCCTGCTCCTGGTAACTGCATTAAATGAGGCCTTCTTCTTTGGGCAAAGATTAAGAGGCGTCGAAAATCCAATACGTGACGAAGTTCAAGCAGAATTATCTATCATATGGCCAAATGACTAAAGTAAATTCCAAATTTCAAAAAAGAACAGATATCGAAAGTTATGCCGCTCCACATCCAATTATTATTTATTTATTAATTATAATATTTACTTATTATATATAATCTAAAAGCAAATTTTAAAAATCTTAAATTATTTTTCTCATTTTGCGAAAATTTTCAAACTCCTTAAACTAACTGGCATTCTGATCTAGTCCAAATGATAAAACACTCCTGCAAATGTGATAGGGGCAGTTACTTTTATTAATATATATATATATATATATATATATATAATAGTATATATATATAGATATATAGTATATATATATATTATATAATATATAATATATATATATATAATATTATATATTAATTATATATATAATTCCGGTATGCGTCGGGCTGTGACGTGGACCACTTTAAGTATAACTTCGTCTCCCCACTTTCCCTAATACACTTTTGGATTTATTTTCTGAAAATCCAAGGCCCTATAGGAGGTCATAAGCACACAAAAAAATAATAATGTAATTCAAATATCATATTTTATTAAAGTTTAAATAAAGCTCCTTCAGCCTGACCTTGGAGGGGTGATCGGACCACCATTGTGCGGGTGAATGGGCCATCTTTTTAAATTCCTTTTTTATGTATAATTCAATTTTTATAATTTAATTTTACTTAAAATAGTAATTGTTTATTATATTTAAATTACCTATACGTAATTAAAATGTTCAATAATGATAAATAAAATAAGAATAAAAATTGGTGGCCCAATTCACCCCATTCGTGGGACAAATTTTGACACTTTTTTGAATTTATATTTTCCATATAAATTTCATTTTTATTTTAAGTTTACTTAATAATAAGTAACTGTTTTTTTATATTTAGATTAGCTATATGTAATAAAAAATGTCAATAATAATAGGCTACATAAAATAATAATAACAATGGTCCGATTCACCCCCCATCATCAATTTTTATGAGGGGGGGAGAATCGGGCAAACTTAGGTCTATCTATTTAACCACATCTGCACCGTTTGGAACAAAAATTAACTTTTGCCAGTTTTAAAGCTAACATTACTCAACTGTATTACACGAAAAAATAATTAAAAATCTGTCCTTAACTTTCCATTTTTATAACATAGTTAAAATAACTCACATTTTTTCAAAAGTAAAATTCTATTTGACATTTTATAGACTAATATATTATATTTTTTAAAAATATAAAAACTCCTAGAATAAGATAATGTAAATAAAAAACTTGTAGTACTACCGCGTGGCTATTTAATGAGCCAAAAAAAATTTTTAATTTTTTTTATTTACAGTCACTCGCCCGACGCTATATAACAGGCTGCCGGATATCCGGTATCCGGATATCGGTATTCCGGTTTTAACTTCCAGGCCGGTATCCGGTATCCGGCTATCCGGCTAATTTCACTATCCGGCCCATCCCTAATTATAATATATATATATAATATATATATATATATAGATATATATTATATATATATATATATATATATATATAAATATATATATAATATATATATATATATATATATATATATATTATATATATATAATTCTCATAAAAACTTATTATCGTTTTATAAGGTCAATTTCAGTTTCCTTGCTTTTTGACTGAGGGGATTCAAAATATTTTCATTGCTGACTTCTGTGCTGAGATCTCGATGATTTGACAGCAAAGCAAGACCTGTAATGTGATCCTCTCCAACACTATTCCGCAAATACGTTTTCAGACGCCTTAATTGTCGAAAAGGTTCTTTCAACTGTTGCGGTGGATACAGCATACTGCTAAGATTATTCAGGAGAAGAGCAATTGTAGGAAACTCCTTGTTCACACTTAGCCAAAGCACACCGATCGCAGTTTTTGTATTTTCATTTTCTAGCAGCCGCATTTACGCTGCCGAGGACACCACTCTTCTTTTAGTGTATCCTGTGAGGGTCTGGAAGGTCATCTTTATAAAGGAGGATGTTTTTTCAATATGTTATAAGGTACAATGCACTTTCTGGTAAAATATACTGAAGTGAAAAATAATAGTGGTTTCATGCACGAGAGAAATCGATCAGTCAACGGAAAAAAATCAGAATCATCAATAAAACAGAATAAAAACTGCAGATGCGGGGTGATATGATTCGGTAATCTGATGTAGGCACATACAACGATGTTTCTGGAACTTCGTAGTTCTTGAATTGTTATTTTAATACCTAAGCAGATACATTTTTAGCTTGTGTGATTTGGTTTAAACTCTGTGTCTGCATTTTATCTATCTTTTTCTAGAAGTTGAATAATGTCTTTCGTTCACTAAGTTTATGCACTGACAATGTCCAAATGGACACTCTGTAACTGTTTTGACAAGGTGCAGGTTATTCAAGAAATTTACTTAAAACGAATAATGTTATTATAAAATTCAAATTACTGATTAAATTTAACAACGAAGTAGCTTTCTGTGATAATTCACAAGGCCATTTTTTTATTTCTTCCAATGACGCAAGTATTGGCTCAAGAGTCCCTTTAAAAAGGAAAACCGCTTCATGCCGTTCACACCATCTGGTCTCGCACATCTTTTTGATCCTCTTATTATTTGGTTACTAGAAAACTCTTTTATTTTATCTTCCAGAAGTTTTGTGCGCTTCGGACTTGATCGAAAAAAAGTTCATATTTCAGAGATGAATCCTAAGACGTTTCGAATTGCCTGTTAATTTTAGAAGAGTCATGAGAGACATAGATTTAAAACAATGTGGCTACCCAATGTGTGTATAGAGCTTTAGGATTCTCATTCCGAATAACAGATTGCACTCCTCGGGAATTCCTCTCATGGAAGAGGTTTCCATCATTATTCCTTGGGGCCTCTTAAATTTCGACGTTTAAACCAGATTAACCGAGTCTCTCCAAGATTACATATTGCCAAGCCCTTTTTTTTTTTTTCCCCTGAGATATCATAAACCGGAAGAAATGGATAAAAAATCGTCTCTTAAAGTAAGAGTATCCCTCCATCCACCACCAATCGCCGACCTTACACCAAAGTGGAAAACTGTTTGTGTTTGGTAAAATATCCGTTGGTTTCATTCAGCTAATGCTGAAAAAAATTTGGTTTTTATTAACTTTCCACTATTTTCCTTTGTATAAGCTGACTAAAGTGACTGTATGATTTCATTCTGTATTATCGGACTCGTATACATTGACTTTTGGACGATACAAGTAAGTGGTTCTTCAAAACCTGCGTCACCTCCATTGCTCGAACCTAGAAAGGCTTCTAAAATTTCCGTCATTTTCAACTGGAGTTGATAATTCAATACGCCCAGAGTCACTTGAGCCCCTTAATGTAAGACCTTGCTGGCCACATAACGTATAGGTTCAAATTATTGGCTACAAAGTTTTTTCTCTATTTTCCTTTCACATTTTCTTATTTTTGAGGTCCAGTTGTTTGTCTATTCTTTCGATTTTTTTCTGAATAAGAGCTTCAATATATATAATATTATATATATATATAATATATTATTTATATATATATATATTATATATATATATATATATATTATATATATATATATATATATTATAATATTATATATATATATATATATATATAATATATATTATATTAGATATGTTTGTAGTTTGTTTTGCGAAAATTTCGGGGGGCTGGCAGCCCGCTCAGCCCCCGCCTGGCTACGGCCCCTGGGTATAATAGAGTAGCAATGTAATAACTAGTCCATTTCTTTGCAAGAGTCAATTAAATCAATTTTTAGAATCAAAGCAAATAAATTGAAAAAACTATTTTCCAATTGGTTATTTATGGATAAACCATATAGTAAATAATGACAGTTTTTGAAAACCATTAAGCACATTTTGAAAGCTTCAATTGATTATCTTGAGCCTTATAGTTCTACACCTCTATGAATGGCTTATAGCCAGAGATAATGTTAATCCTTTAAAGTAAGGTGACTTAGATAATAAGTGTAAAACTAGAAGGAAGATTTTGAGTGCTATACAAAGTATTTTTGATTCCATAGGCTTTATTGCTCCTTTAGCTTTTAAACTTAAGCTTTTAATGCAAAATCTGGTTTGTGAAAATGCTTCATGGGATGAAGAAATCTCCCCAAAATTAAAAAAAGAGTGGAAAATGATTTGTAAAGATTTTTCTAAGGTTAAAACTTGAAGTCTCCATACCATGACATTTACCTAGTCTGAAACTGATTTGATCAGTATGTATTATATGTATTTTGTGATGCTAGCAAGGTTGGGAATGGCATAGTATGTTATCTTCTTAATTAATAATCAAAACTCTAAATTTATATATGCCAAGTCAAGAATTAGTCTGAAGAGTAAAAATTATTCAATTTGTCAAATAGAGCTATTAGCCATTTGTTTGGGTGTTAATTCAATTAAATATTTAATTGAAACATATAATAAAAATGATTCATTTTTTAAAACTACTATTTGGACTGGTTCTTTGGTTTGTGCAAACAGGTTGAATCAAAAGGACTAGAAAATTAAATCTGTATTTATTAGTAATAGAGTTCAAGAAATCCAAACTAGTCTTTAAATTTAGCATAAATTCTTTACTTCAAACTGCTAATGATTTACCAGAATCCCGAATAGAATGTCATACTGAACCCTTATTCAATATTGAAAGATTCTCAAATAGGAACAAAGTACTTGAATAACTGGTTATGTAATCAGGTTTATTATTAATCTAAAATATTTTAAAACTAATAAATACAATCCTCAACCAGACCTGTCCATTGAACAACATATAGAGAAAATAAAATCAAATAATTCATGCAATAAAGTTGCTAATGAGTTTTAGATAAAGTATTTCCAAAAGAAATGTTTTCCCAAGAATTAACAAATTTAATAAATTTAAATCAAAGTAGACCTATTGAAAACCTAGCCAATCTTCAAAAGAATCTAAAATTATTTAAGGATGATAACAATATTTGTACAATTTTGAAGGTACAGGTATGCTGGAACTATACCTTATAATGCTGAAAAAATGTCATTTTTCTAAGTTAATGATAATTGAAAGTCATAATAAAGCTAAGCATGCAGGTTTATCTGCCACTTGTAATTTAATTTGGCAGGAATTTTGGATACCTCAAGTAAGGTCCTATGTAAAAAGTGTAATGAAAAGTGCATTTCATGTAAAAAGTATTTTTCTAAATCATATGAAGTACCCACTGTTGGTCCCCTAATAAAAGAAAAATGTGACTATGAACATTCATTTCAATTCAAACAACTGCCATTGATTATGCTGGGCCAATTTTATTGAAAGACCCAGGTGATAAAAATAAAATTAAATGATATATTACTTTGTACTTGCTGTAACACTAGATTTACTAGTCTTCATGTAGTTTATGATCTTACAACAGAGACATTTTTTAAAAGAACTTTATCCTCTTTCCCTTACTTATTCACAATCCAAGAAACTAATCTCTGATAACCAGTCCACTTTTAAAAAGGCTTGTAGTTATTTAAGTAATAGATTTCACAATTCTAAAGTGAAAAATTATTTGCAAGAAAATGGCATAACTTGGCAACTCACAGCTAGCTATTCTCCTAGATCTCTAGGAGTAGCAGAGAGAATTGTAGGGTTAATAAAAAGATCTTTGTACACCTCCCTTCAGTGTAGATCTATTTCAGTAGGTAATTTCTCCACTTTAGTGAAAGAAATAATGCATGCTATTAATGCCCATCCATTAACTTGTTAGCTCAAAAGAAGATTCTTCTTATGATGTAATTACCCCATTTAAGTTAATATTTGGTTAGCATATTATAAAATATAACTTTTTAGCCACTCCTGAAGTCAAAGTTTCTTCTACTGATGTAGGTAAAATTGTTGATCCTAAATTCCTAATTATATTCCAAATAATCAAAAATCTATTGAAAAAAACTCTAAGACTCAATCCCATCAATTAAAGGTAGTGAAAAATAAATGGAGGGATGAATATCTCTTGGACTTACAAGACAAGAAAGAGAAAAACCAGCACAAACTACTTACTAAAACACTTAAAATTGCGGTATTGTGTTTGCTTAATGAGTCAAGTAAGCTTCCAAAATGTTTTTGGAAGTTAACTAGAATTATTGATGTTCATCCTGAACATGAAGGTATTATAAGACATGTGACTGTACAAACAGGACAGGGACATCAGTTCAGAAGACATGTTTATAATCTTTACCCACTAGAAATCCCAACTGGAAACTTGATCCCAGACTTACAAAAAGATGACACCAGTTTACCCATAAATGACTCTTCAACAAGACACTTTATTAAGACCTAAAAGAGCTGCCATTGTAAAGTTTCAAAATAGAATTAAAAACTTATTGAAGTATGATTTGATTTAACTCTTTAAGTATACTGGAGAAGATTTTGTAAAATATTAAAAAAGGTAACTCGAGGATGACCTGGGTTAGGGGAGACTGAAAGTTTCTGTACAAACTTACTTCAATCAAGGTAAAGCTTTTACAATGTAAAGCTAATTTTGTGTTCATTTAAAGTGCATTTCAATATAAGCTTAATTGTAATTTTCGTTAACTAGACTAATTTAAACCATATTTTTAAGCTTTCATCTTCATTATAGACTAGGCAAGGGCTAAGAATAAGAGATTCAACAGCTTTGTATATAATTTTATAGATACAGTATATATTTATCTATTCTTATCATATTTGCTAGGGTTCTAATTTACTAAGTATGGTTTTCAACCCTTCATTAGGATGTTTGTAAGTCAATAGAAAACATTTTGACTTTATAATATAGAATACAAACATAATTGCTGGGTCAAATCTACTATATAAATGCCAAGAATTGATTAGGCCTATTACTGTAAGTATAATATCAAAACCAACCACCCATAGAATGCTCACCTCTTTGTGCATCCAATCCTGCTTATCTCTTTAGATTCCTCCAACAAAATCCCTCTAATCCAGTTTTTTTTTTTTTTTTTTTTTTTTTTTTTTTTTAACCAACTTTTGTCAGTTACTGTTTTAGTCTGATGGATTTTTTGTGGAGAAAAGATGATTAGTCAGCTTTATGGGAATCACATCTATAGAAACTATGAACACAAGATACATGTAAATTAGTTATAGAAGGGCTAATAAAATGTGCAACAAATTTATTCATTAAAATAATAAAAACAAAAAATTAAATAAATATTTTACTAGGCCTATAATAAATAATAAGATATATACACTCAGACTGAGTGAGTCTGATCTGCTTTTTACATTTATTGGAACCAGCCTGGTAGGATTGCCAGTGAGTGACATTGTAACATATTAACAATTTCTAATTAAAATTATTTGCCTTAGTATCTTGTTGAAGATACAAATACATGAAACGCAAACTGTTTTTTGGAGCTCCACCGCTGGTATCCCCCTAACTCATGAGCGCTGATGAATATCTTATTTTAAAATAAGAAATTTTAATCAGAAATTGCTGTGTTTATGTCACCCATTCGCAACTCTGCCAGTCACCTTTGCTTTTGTAGTATGCATTATTGTTTTTATTAAGTTAATCATATTTTTTAATGTGTTTTTCATCAATACTTGCCCATTATAATATGTATAATTATGCATAGTAAATTCCATCATGTATAAGGAAAATCTCTTACATAATTATATAAAATGTATTACTGCAAGCAAGTTTATAGATAATACAAAGATGCATAAATTTTAATATTGGATGCATTTTAAATTTGAAAAATTTGTAAAATTTGTTAAAGAATTTTTCAGTAAAAATAAATAAAAATTTCAATTATTCATCCACTTCATTTTATACAAATAGTTTAATCATATTTCTTATAATTATTTTACCAAATTATTGCTAAATGTTCTAGTTAATAAATATTTACAATTTTTAAGTGGAAAATTGTCTTATTTCATATATAGGAAGAGATCCAGCTGGCTGGAGGTTGGACATCGAATATGATATCTGGCTGGAGCAGGAGCTATTTAAAAGAGCAGGATATCCAGCTGGAGCTAGAACTGGGAGCCAGAGCTGGATAAGCTACTGTTACATCACTTGTTGTTAGTCACAAATATGCCTATGTGTCAGTTTCTATATCATATCCTATTATATATATATTATATATATATATATATATAGACATAAAGATATATCATATGCTATATATATATATATATATATATATATATATATATATATATATATATACCGTATATATATACTGTATATATATATATTATAGTTATATATATATATATATCTACATATATTATTTATTTATTATATATATATATATATATATATATATATATATATATATATATATATATATATATATATATATATATATATATATATATATATATATATATATATATATATATATAAAATATATATATATATATATATATATATATATATATATATATATATATATATATATATATATATATATATATCATATATATATATATATATACTATATATATATATATATATATATATATATATATATATATATATATATATATATATATTATATCAAACATGAATATATCAAAGTGTGTCTACTTAAAATAAATTATCTTTTCTTCTTCATATCTAATGATATGCAATATAAAAGTACCACTCTTTATATTTATTTAGTCTATTCTCTCATTACTATGTTCATTTATTTGTGATCTTATAAAGGCTAATTAGCAAACAATTTCAGTCTTATAAAATAGTTACAAAGAAATTTTATTTATTTTTTTAGTAAAGGGTTAAAAAAATTGGGATAACATTTTTACTTTCATTTTGTTTAAAATATAAATAATTTTTTTAACAGTAGACTAATATCCTTCCCTTTAGGTACTCCTCACTCTCTTCATCTGTAACTTTTCCAGTTCGGTCATGATGAGAGAACAACACACCCTTCAATAAAATTGAGGAAAAAATTTTATTAAATTTATTTGATCGTTGTGCTTTCTTTATGGAAATTTTTGTAAAATATTTTAATTGAGTATCCAAATGACTTTAGGTCCTAATTTTAATCAAATTTTTATCAAAGCATAGGAACTCATAACCATTAAATTAATTTTGAGAATAGCAATATGTCTGTTTTTTAATTTTTATTCAAAGATTCATTGTGTAAATACATGCCTTGATAAATGGTAGTTTATTACATTCAGCAGACAAGGTTGGGAAAAACTGACCAAATGTTTATTTCTGTTTTCATTGAATTCTGCTTCTCTCTTCTGATTCTTCCAACAAAATCCATCTGATCCAGATCCTTTTTCTCTACCAACTTCTGATGGTCATTTCTTTAGCCTGATTGCCTAGATATTTTGTGGAGAAAGAGAAATCTGCCATTGTTGAAGGTTGGAGAAAAAAGTAAATTTGAATGTTACAAATTGATTAACTGTAAAGAATCTCTAGTTCTCTTTATTTTTTTTATTGAAGAATGGGAAAAAACATTTTAAAATAATTTCAGTTTAGGTGTGGCGTTCAGTCATTTTTTATGTTGAACCCATATAAAAATCAAATAATAATAATAAAAAAAATATTCAGTTTTGTCTATTGGGCCTACATTTGTATAGGCTTTTTTTTCTTAATTATTTAGAAAAAATTAAGAACCTTTCAATAAAGATTATTATAAACATTTTAATTGTTTTATCAAACAGGAAAGGTTTTGTCGCATTGAGATATTTAATCAAAGTAAATTTTGAATTGATTATTATGGATATTAAGAAAGAAATCGAAATTAAGGATGAATTCATAGAAAGTTCAGAAGATTTCAGAAACAATGGTCGAAGCTTTGGAAAAAATTCATGGTTGGAAGAAATTCCGGTAAGGAATTAATTAATTATTATTATTATTATTATTATTATTATTATTATTATTATTATTATTTACAAATTTTTTTTTCCACAGAAAGAAATAATTTACTCACTGATACATGTCAAAGATGAAATTGAAATAAAAGATGAGCCATTAGATGATGAAGAATATTTGGAGACTGATCAACATATTGAACAAATTTCTCAATTAGAAGAAAGTCTGGTAAGAATAGAGAATTGAAAGGTTGTTTTATTTGTTTCTTATGAATTTGAACAATTTTCTTGTATGAAATTTGTTATTTTCATAAATTATTATTTTATCACTATTGTGATAAAATTTTGTGATTTTTGTTTCCAATTTACAAGGGTCTCAATTTTGGGAGGTTACTCAACCGTTTCTTTGAAATCCTATAATTCCATTCTGTTTCAAGATAAGTTCCTTTTAAAATCGACAGTTAGAGACAATTCCAGAGATTCTGAAGTCAGTTTTTTACAACCGTTTTTTGGGAAAAGTTTATTTGCTAGTTTTATTTTTATCCACAAAGGCATACTTCCTCATAGTCCAAACCTCTTATTGCTTCAAATACCTTTCCTGTTAGTATAACCTATAGTTCTAAGCCATGGAGTTACGTCTTTCATCTTTCTAGTAACATCTATAGTTTCTGATCTATTTTTACATTCATAAAAATTTTGATTCTTTTCCTTCCTTTTCAGTTTATGACATTAACTCCTTTCTTATTCCTTTCTGAATTCATTGTTGCTCTTTGCAACCATTGAAAGACTTTGGAAAAAAGCAACCTGCAGGTTTACTTATAAAGAGCTAACAAACAAAAATTATACATTAAATTAAATATTTATTTATCATCATCATCATCTACCTAGTTTCCCCTGATCGAGGGTGAGGTGCTCAGCATATGCCGGGAATAAAAAAGTAGTAGAAGAGCATGACGTAAGTCGAAAGGAAACCCTTCTACCATACCCTTAGGTGAGAACTCGTCGCAGGGATTCTCATGTGGTATCTCTCCAATGAATGGTTCGTCCCTTGAACCAGACGTCCCACAACCATACCACCTCACAAAATCCTACCATTCATCCCTGTTATGCATCTTTCTTCACGCCTCCACCACTCACATTCCCTTTCATTAGACATCTTAATCCACTTTTTCTTTGGTCTCGCAGCTGGTCAATTTCCAGCACATTCACCACTATACATTGGCTTAACCAACCGACTATCATCCAACCTTTTCAGTTGTCCAAACCATATTAATACATTTCCGTTTATTCTCTCACTTACACCCATTACACCACTCTATTTTATAAATTCTTCTCTTACACCTAACACACACCCCCAAAGATTGTCCATCTGAAAAGATTAAGCTTTAGTTCTATACTCTTATTCCACACTATAGTTTCAATGTCATACATTAACACGGTAAATAAATATACTCCTCGTGTAAAACCTTAACGCATTCAAAACTTAGTCCCTTTGTATTCACCAAGGATCTAATTGCAACAGCCACCTTCCTACCATTTACAACTTTCCTACACACTGCATCATCCATTTCTTTATCATCTAACCTATATCCTTAATATTTAAACTCGGATATTTGTTCCAATTGCTCACCAATCAACATGACTTCACACAGCTGACTCTCCTCACTCACTACCATCACCTTACTCTAATCTTCATTTACTTTCAAACCTCTCCTTTTACACACCCTGTCAGACCACTCTCCCAGTCCTCTCAAACTCTCTTCAGAGTTCGCATCACTAAAACCAAATCATTCGCGTACAATAAGCAGGGCACCCCACTCTCTTCCATTCTTTATCAGTCTAACACCTTTCATCACCCCACCCATTTACAAAGTAAATAACCAAAAAGACATAACACATCCCTGCCTCACTCCACTATTGATATTAAACCATACGCTTTCAACTTCATTAATTCTTACACACGCTTCACTATTGTCATACATACATACTTTTGATCCCATTCAAAAACCTATCACTAACACATGCCACAGAGCTTCCCTTTTAAACCCTGTCATACGCCTGTTGCAAGTCCATAAAACCTAAAATATAATTTATTCTTCTCATTTTCTCACTCAATTGTTTCAATGTGAAAATTTAATCAGCACATTCTCTACCACTTCTAAATGCACCTTGTTCTTCGCCAAACAATCCCTCAGTCACGACGCAGTTTTTCAACCAAAATACGAGCTTATACTCAATAAACTAATTCTATAGTTCCTGCAGTTCCCCTTGCCCTTAAATAAGGGTACTATTACTGCTTTCCTTCAATCCTTCGGAACTATACCCTCCATAAACGCTTTGTTATACAACTTCCATATCCAGTCAGTCACCATCTCACCTCCATTCTTGACCATTTCACCGGTAATTCCATCTATACCTGCAGATTTATCATTCTTCAACTTTCTCACTCTACCTATTACCTCCCTAATAATTACCTCATCCCCAAAATTCCTATTTCTTTTTACACCATCAAACCCACACACATTTATTATTACCTTTTCGTTACTGGTAATATTATGCAGATTTTCGAGGTGTTCCCTCCACACTCTCCTCACATCCATTTCATTCAACCACACGCCTCTTTTTTACTTTTAACTATTTGCATCACCTCTTCAATCCACCGCTAACTATTTTTATTTTTACGTCCTACCTTTGCACTACTAACAAAGGCTTCCTTCATTTTCGTCCAGATTTGTTTACATTCAACTTGTTTATTTTTAAGTGCTCTCACATACTTTTCCTTATAACCTTGTTCACTTAACTTCTCACTCTTAATCCTCCCCACTTCCTTCCTTAACTCTTTCTTCTACATCCATCTTCCCACTAATTTAATCTTAAATAAAACAGCGTGACGATCTGATATTCCCATCACCAACCCTTTCACTGATTTAACGTTTATCACATATTTCAACATCGCCTTCATCAACACTTTTCACTTTGATACCATCTCTACCCACCCCAACTCTCGGATACTTATGAATACTCTTGTTCCCGAAGAATGTATTGCTTTCCCCACATATCTCACCCCTCACAAAAGTCAATCACCTTCCTACCATTCTCATTTTCTCCCGCAACCCCATTGGCACCTGTTATACCAACCCTTTTTCGGTCACCTATCCAACCATTTAAGTAGCCCAAAATTATCAATCTAAAGCTCCTTCTCACCCCGTCCAACACATCATTCAGATTTTCCCAGAAAGTCACACTCTCCTCAACTTTACCCTCAGATGGACCATATGTCACAACCACACATACCTGGACATTTTCAAACTTAATTTAACTATTAGAATTCTAGTACTCACACAAACAGAATCGACCATAGTTCTATGCCACAGGTTACTCATCAGAATCGCAACTCATTCCTCTCCATTCAAGCACGCACTTACACATTTCACACCACACCGCTTCCTTTCACCTTTGTTTGAGTCACTGCAAGCAAATCAAATTTACATTTTCAAATTACATCCATCACCGCTCTCCTCTTCTACTCGCCATTTACTCCTCTAACATTCCATTTACCCAGACGATTCATACAGTTTTGTCGAAAGATAGAAGATCGTTTACGGCGGTTACGACCATCTCCGAGGCATACATAAGCATTCCTAGTATGAGATAAGTGGTAGTGGGTAGCCAACCCAACTATCACTTTCACATTAGTCGTCTTCTACGACACGCATAACAGACGCTGTGGGAATTCTTCCTCCCCCACACAGAGATATATGAAAAAGGCGTTGTCTGTAATAGTAATTGAATTATCTAAATATCTAAGATGAAAATTAGACCTAATTACACTAAATATGAGAATTAGAATTTGACAGAATCAATAAATACCTTTTACTTTAAGAAGACGTCAAAAAGGAGATAGTCTATTTTACTAAACAAACACCATTAATTAAATATGGCCATAAATAATAATAATACATTTATTGTTCTAATAGACTATGATCCACACAGTCACTTTCTTGGCAGTTGTTATTAATTCAATATTGCAAAGTATTTAACTATTTACTTTAATTAAATGAAACGTTAAATAAGCAAATTCAACTCGTTGGCAGTCTTTATATATATATATATATATATATATATATATATATATATATATATATATATATATATATATATATATATATATATATATATATTATATATATATATATATATATATATATATATATATATATATATATATATATATATATATATATATATATATATATATATATATATATATATATATATATATATATATATATATATGGTATATATATATATATATATATATATATATATATATATATATATATATATATGATAGATAGTATATATATATATATATATATATATATATATATATATATATATATATATATATATATATATGAACACCTCAAAGCAGGAGGTTGAGTCGTCAGTCTCTCATACGAGAGACGCTGGTTCAAATTCCGCGTGGCTGTTTTTTCTACCTGGGGCAAGAATTAAACTCCTCGACTGCGAACACGGTGGCGCTGGTTTGGGATAGCTGGCCTTAGTTCGATTTCCAGGGGTCCCCCGTGCTACCTGATAGGTTTAGCTTAGAGAGTTAGGAATTAGTTTATATATATATAGGTATATATATATATATATGTTATATATATATTAGTTATTATATATATTATATATATTATATATATATATTATTATTATTATTTATATATATATATATATATATATACTCGCTGGAATCGAACCGGGATTCAGCAGATATACGTGCAAGTGTTTGACTACCAGACCACGATGAGCTAAAGGAAGAACACGACAATACTCCTCTGAAAGCAATCTATGCAATTTATTTTCTGTACATCTTGGCCTGAGTATTTTGTGTGGCGAATCAGAATAGAGTATGTTGTTATCTGTGTTAATGTATAGTAAGACTATTTTCTGGAATAAGAGGGTATAGATCTAAATTACAATGTGTTCAGATGGACAATCTTATGGGCGTGGTAGGTGTTATGTGAGAAAAATTGATAAATGAGGAATGAACGATGAGAGTTGTGTGGTGTGAGGAAAGGGTTAATGAGAGAATAATTGAAAGTACGTTGAGATGGTTTTGGTCATGTGGAAAGGATGGATAGTCGGTTGGTTAAGCTGATGTATTGTGGTGAGTGTGGTAATCAGACTGGCTTTGGGAAACCGAAGAAAAGTGAATGAGTCAGTAAAGGAATGTGGAGATAGAAAATGTGAGTTTGGCAGAGGCGAAAAGAAGGTGCATATAGGAGGAATGGCGGGGTTTTTGTGAGGGGCTATGGTTAGGCCTATTTGGCCAAGGATGAACCCACATTGATTTTAGATTCTTAGCAGGGTCCATCACTTCATGTCCTGTGAGGCCTCTAGGGTGGATTTTCTGACTGTGACGAGTTCTCACTAAAGATATAAAGGAGCGGTAAGGCTGGGGTTTCTTTTCGATTTGTGTCATATTCTTCTACTACTATTCTGTTTCCGGTGCATGTTACTCACCTTACTCCCAGTCTTGGGGAGAGAAGGTGGGTTATTATTATTATTATTATTATTATTATTATTATTATTATTATTATTATTATTATTAAGAAATCTTCTTCTGTAGAAATTTCAGACTCTGAAGAATATTTCTTCATTGTTGAAGAAAAGAAAAGAAAAAGATTCACAAGTGCGTTTTGATTCAGATGAAGAGGAATTTTTGTTCAAACTTCTGACATCGAAGTTTCCATTGGTGCGGATCAACAAGTTGACTGACAAAGAGTTAAAGGTATTTTGCCCAACTTTATTATTATTATTATTATTATTATTATTATTATTATTATTATTATTATTATTATTATTATTATTATTATTATTATTATTATTATTATTATTATTATTATTATTATTATTATTATTATTATTATTATTATTATTATTATTATTATTATTATTATTATTATTATTATTATTATTATTATTATTATTATTATTTGGTGGGAATAGATTTATCAATTTCAGTTCGAGTTTTAAATTTGTATAAAAAAATTTTATTAAAAGGTACTTTTGCAAGTTATAAAAATTGAAGAATATTAATAAGTTCATATTTTTAGTGACAGCATTTTCCTTTTTTTATTATTTTGTAGACTCACATTAATGATGTATGCCATGGAGAGAAAGATGATAGGCTCAAAGCAGAGAAAGATGATAGGCTCAAAGCAAGAAGCCCTTCAGGAAACGAACCTCTATCGTCAAGAAGAGGGAACCAAAAGATTAAAAACATAGATTTGAAACATCATGCAAAAGATGAGTTGGAACTTCATTCGAAGTCACACGGTAAGAAGTTTAAATGTGATCATTGCATTTTTGAATGTAAACTCAAATCGAATTTAGAGGTGATGGTGATACCGGTGGTGGTGGGCGCTTAGAATTAAATTAGTCTGATCGCCCACTTAAGAGAGAGCAACAGCATCTGAAATATGTTTGGTGGTGGTAAAGAAGAGCCTGAGTATCATTAAGTTGGTGTTGGGTATGTAGAGGAGGGAACAATTGTGTGCCATGTGCCAATCTTTGGCTCAAGGTTTGAGGACGGTTAGTCTTTCTTAAGCCCTTTAAAGGAGGAGAAAAAAATGATTAAATGTTCCGAGTGCGACTATGAATAAAATCTCGAAAGAAGACTAAAATTACATTTGTTAATACATAAAAAACTGCTCAGAACATTTAAAATATTTTTTGTCGTTTTTTTTGTTGATATACATGTATTTACCTTTTTTTTATTTCCTCCTTTAAAGGATTAAGCACGACAAACCGTCCTCAAACCTCGAGCCTAAGGCTGGCACATATTTGTTCTCTTTTACATACCCAAAACCACCTGATGATACTTAGGCTCTTTCTTTCTACTTCCAAACATATTTCAGATGTTTCTCGGATCGGAAATCTTTCTAGGTGGGCAATCAGGCAAGGTTTCATTGTTCTTAACACAATCATCACTGCATTCCTCTATGTTCCACATTCTCTGGAATTTGTATCCAAGAATCTGATACTTAAGATATTTATATTTTACTTGTGGATTTAGGTCTTTAATTTCTGTTTTATTATTAATATTTTCTGCACTTACTTTCCTTCATTTTAGTGCGCTTGCAAATGTACAAAAACTATGTCCCGTGGGATTTTTGATGATTTAAGCATGGGAGTGGTATCAATCTCTTCGTTATAACATGGAGAGTCAGTATTTGGATGGTGGACAGTAGCCATGGTACTGGTTTTTCATGTTTATCTCAAAAAACAAAATGGCCGTAGGGATGGTGGACAGTAGCCATGGTACTGGTTTTTCATGTTTATCTCATAAAATACATTATGTATGACATGACAAAGTGACCTATTACAAAAAGTATTCAGTATTAAATTCTACACAAAACATGTTCTTAGGGTATTTTGTGTACAGTTGACCTTTAACATAGAAATTCGGCTATTAAAAGAAGAAT
>JABUQX010139168.1:10000-33314 GCA_015478945.1 Trachelipus rathkii | reverse complement strand
ATAATAATAATTAATATCAGAGAATTTTATTTCATTATTATTTGGATTGTTAATATGATGATGCTTGTCTCAAAGAACAGAGTATTAATGTATTGCTAATAATGACATTACTACAATAATATAATATAATTAGTATAATAACTAGTCTACGGGGAATATTATTGATCTATTTGCGACAGATAATTAAAATTAATCAATAAAAATCCCTTATCAAATAATAATAAAATATTATTATTCATCTTATTACATTATATATTATTTATATTATTGATATATTATATATATTATATATTATTATCATAATTAATAATAATACTATATTTATATAATTGTTATTATATAATAATAATATATAATCATAATAATTAAACTTATTATAATACATTTGAATTCAATAAATAATATATAGTATCGGATTAATGTAATATTAATTTACAACTAATCAATAGAATTAATATAATATTCATGTAATAAATCAAAATTTGATTTTATTGTTCTATCATTTTTTTTGTTATTGAGGTATTCATTAATTAAGTCATTTAGAAAGCTATGCCGCAACTCACTGCCCCCATTTTGATCCGCCCTTTCAGACTCCTCGTTCCTCATTCTTTTTCTTAAAATAGGAAGAATGAGGAACTAATAACATCTTATTTATAAACCTTATTTATCTAATGAATGATAATGACAGTTATGAGATTCGCTCTAGCTACGAGCTATATATGTGCAATATCAATCTTACCTCTCTATCCAGTGTATTATAGCTAATTTAACGGATATACTGTAACCTACAATATACTACATATATCTTAGCAGGATAACCGGGTTATACTATTTTAATTCTATGTGCACTACTAATCTAAAGCTTCGGTATATATATTTAAACTTGATTCATCTCTTAATTACTATATCTTATCGGAATTGACGCCCATATATGATTCTGCTCAGGTATTTACGCCCTAACCCCGTATACCGACAAGCTATTAACTACACCTAGTACGGCTCCTACTATACTAATAATAGCATACCGTACCCTACCGTTCATTACTACCCACCCGTTATGACCTCACGTGAATTATATCCACGCGTATCGAGCGCATGAGTAGTACCGAACTCACGTGCTACAGCCTACTCACCTCCTTACGACACTTCTCCGGTACCTACCACTCAGTCATATCAGGAGCGCAACACTACCTATATATCGTCCCGCGTATGCCTTGTATGCAGCAGTTCACGTATCACCTACAATATATATATATGGCGTCATACAGATAGTCGATACTCATCTGGTATAGCCTAATACATATCTGTATAGTGGTCGATATTTATATATATTAACTATTATTTATTAGAACTCACACGCCCCGATGTCCCCTTATCGTCCCCGACCAACTCTACCAGGAACACAGATAGGTCGGCGATTAACCGACGTACCCTCTATTCTTCATTTTATGGTAGCCTCCCGACTGGGATTTACGTACCAAACCGATACCGATAACTTGTAATTAACTAGGTAATATCCACTCCCAATAAACATACACCGCTTCAGCTGGCGCCGAGCTGAATAGATCTTGAGAACATATGTTGCGACTTGCTTAAGAGGCAACTCAGTTTGCCATCCACTCTTCTCTTTACAAAATACTGTCATTTATATTGTCATTATTTGCCGTTGCCCGCCACCGTATCACTTTTCGTTGGCAGTGCATCTTTCCATAAATCCTAAACAATAGTTGCCTAATCATTAAGTGTAATAATTTAATTGCTAGAAATATGGAGTCATTAATAACCTTTTTTTATCGCTTGTGTTTAATTTCGCAAAGACAAAATATCCATTTCACATTTTCAAGTAAGCAGTAGCCAATTAAGCAAACTCAAGGGTTCGGCTACTTAGATGCTTTTATGTCTTCTTGTTCTAACCTGTATATCATTTAATTTCTACTCCGAAGAAAGATTCGCAGCTTTATAACGGTTATAGACCTAGCACACTATAAAGAATCAAAAATATATTTGGAAAGGGACCTCCATTATCAGCCGAAACGGTTATAAATAAAAAAACGCTAGTTACTCAAAACGATGCAATAAAAACAAATACTCTAATTAAGATATATTATCCATCATGAATTCATTACCAGACTCAACAAATTCACCAAATATGTGCAGCAAAGATAGAGACCTTAAGCTCTGGCGTCCTTCCCCACTACTAGTCTGCCGCGCGACCTACGGAGGAAGACTGGTCATCCTTTTTGGAACGCTACCGGGACGAGTTGCCCTGTACAAGTTCCCGAACAGCTGTGCCCATAATCAGCCGTACACGTGAATGAAACGAACTAACTCCGTTCTCTCTCGGAAATGATATCGTTAAGGATTCGTGCGGATTGAACTACTGATATATGCATCTTATTTGCACTCAGCTCTGATAATACATGAACCGGTTTGCGCTACCCTCCACTTCTTCATCTGCAACCGCATGAAAGATTCTTTCTTCTGCCCAGGCAGCAACCCTCATAAGTCTTTTCGTTCTAGCAGGCCTCATCCCCTGATATCATAGACTTGCAAATTTTGACAATTGTAACTCTTTGCTCGTTGGTGACCATGTCTCTTCATATGATGCAGTTTTGCATGTCCCGATGACGGGTTCCCATCATTAAGACCCCCCGGTGATTCAGCATTATTCTACGTTTGTAAACGAGTGATAACGAGCATGTCAACCTGATGCATGTGTCGGCTCTATTGAACTTATACCAAGAACAGGCTACCTGAGATCATACTCTCCAAATTGTATAGCTCATCTTTCAGGCTGGCCATCATTGCTGTTGAAGATCCGGTCCACCCATCGTCATAACCATCAGTGCTCCGCCGTTAGCTCAGGGCGAGATAGAGGCCGGGCTTCCACTTCTCTGCTTTCTCTCTTTTTTTTACTTTCTTTGGTTTTTTTTTTTTTTTTTTGTCAAGCGGCAAAGCTCCTTGCAGTTATGCTTATCTTTAAATGCCGATCGTAGAAATGTTTTCACCAGTCGACGTGCCTTCTTGGAGTTTTTTTACTAGCTTAGCAGGTAACCATTCCTTTTAGAACGCTGTTTATATTTTACTTTAGTTTTTTACAAAGTTATTCACCGCCGCTCACGGCAGAACCCTATTCAAGGAGGGGGGCTGCTTGAATACGCGCTCCAGAAACAATTCCATACCTAACGCAACACAATTACGCAGCCAATATGAGCAACCAGACGCAGCAAGCTTTTAAAGTGAGCGTAATATTTAAAATTTGAGTAAGACGTATAACCACGATTGGATGGAAGAGATTCCACCCGAGAACAGATCGGGTCTGTAGAGAAAAAGAAAGAGAGCACGCTCACGCGACTGATACTGAGCCCGTTTTAACTAATCAACACAAACACTGATATGTTGCCGAATGACCAACGCCAACCCCTTCAGCTGTCTCCGAGGGAGTCGGCTTGCCCTTCTCGTCGCGCTACGTGAAATGGTGAGGTCGGTTAGCCGCGAGGTGCAGATAGTTGCCTCGAGCACCTTAGCCTCTACGAGATAGTACCTCTATAGAAAAGTGGATAAAAGCCGACCCACACTATTGCGTCGCCGCACAACTATTAAAAGAGGTAACAGGTGACTTACAATCCTAGGTACTGACGAGTTATGTATTACATTTTTGCTCACTATTGACTCGAGCCTATCCGAAAAGCCTGGAATGAAAACCAGAGCGCCCCGCCCACTATCACCTGGCCCCACAGACTACATGATGCTCTGAGCTCACTCCCCAGCCGAGTACTCCATACAAGGTAGCGGATGGAGCACCCTATGTATAGGTGGAAATCGATAAGCTAAACTGAGAAGCAGGAAAACGACGGAGTCTCGCCCCGTCTAATTACAGAACTCCTCAGTCTTCTTTGAGACCGCCCCTAGCACCACTGTGAGTTATCTGGGCTTTCAATACATTTTTTAATGGTTTTATGTTAAGCCCCAAAGGATGTTTATGTATTCACAATTCGTCACAGGACGGAAGCGAGAGAACCGGTCGATAAGAAGGATAGAAACGTGCTAAATGTCCTTACTGCCGTGATTAGAGACGCGCGCGAGCGAGGAGATTTGCGACTGAAGCAAAAGCTCTGGGTCTATACGTCTAAGAATAAACGTTACCAACGTCCCTCCGACGGAAATCGCAATCATCCCTATACTCGCCACCGCTCACATCCACCCTGAAATTTACCAGTCCATCAGGTACTCGCCACACGCCGCATTATCTTCATCCGTTCGAGACACGTTTATTTTCTCCAGTCTCGTCTCCGACTAGATAATAAGCGAAAAGAATTTAAAACGGTAACGTCAGATCGTAGACAGTAATGCTAAGTGATCATGACTGATATCGCTCACCGATGCAAGGCGCCCGGGCTGAGACCTGAAATGCGTCACCTCTGCAGAACCGCGAGTCTCTTCGTCCTAAGATACATATAATTCTGCACAGTTCCTTCACGAGGCGTCAATAGTCAATCAGTGTAGGCACCTGAGCGGTCCTATAGAACACCATTGGATGCTGTGACGCAAGCCTTAGAGCCCGAACTGCATACCAGTAGCAATCGTAGATGATCGGCCAAGCGTGATTACCACCTATTCGATTCTAGCTTTAAACAGCCCGGGGCATAAAGGAATACCTCGCGGATAATAAAACGAAACCCGTGAGAACCCACTTATTACAGAAAAAAAAGTCCGTCCACCCATCCAACACAACCGACAACTGAGGCAGGTCTGAAAGAAAGCTAGACATAGTAAGCAAAAAGAAAAGGAACCCAAAGAGGCGTTTGACATGAGAGCCATGAAGCGGCATACCTGTCAATCTGCTGTGGATAATGTCAAGCGCCACACACACAGTCTTCCCGTCAAGTAATCAGGGTGGACAACTGCTTAAAATCCCTGTCCTTTGTAAAATCACGAAGTCCTACGGACGGCGTCCGTTACATCCGCCGCCCGCACTGAGGGTTGCATCCAGGATACTATCGCAGAGCACCGAAGCCGTTACTAGTAATCAGACAAGTGATGTGAATGAGCTTCCAGTACGATATCTAAGCGCAAGGGAGGAGAGGTTTAAAGACTCTGAGAAAGGCAATACATGAGAGCTATAGTGGCGATAGTCTAGAAGGATCAGAGCAGCGATTATTTTTTCGCGGAATAGGTGACATATGCGCGCTATCAAATGAGGTTTGAAGTTGCTTGTTAGGAATATAGTTGAACGAGGTGGGGTTCCTTAGCACGAAGAAACACTTCCTGAACTGGAGACCTAGGCATCCGGGTCATACCGCCGCCACCAGAACCTTCATTGAGATTTTAAGAGCTCATGCTCCTGATCAAAGAAATGACAGGATTAAAGGCATATGACACCAGAGAGAGGGACGGAAGAAGAGGAATACAGATATTTTCGTTCCAGGGCTTGAATTAGGTGAGAAATAGGGGCCAAAGAGATGATTTGGCCTTTTCAGTTTGGAGAATAAGCAACAGAATCATCAGAGCGATAAGAGGAGAAGAGGAAAAAAGGATGATTTACAGAAGTTGTTAGAGGATGTTTTTGGCAAGGGAGAGAGCCAGAGAGAGATTTTCAGTAGGCGAACTCAAGGAGTCGAGCTGCTATTTTCGTTATATGATAAGTCCGCTTTGCTGTTTGCTCGTCGAAGAAGTATCCTGCAATCGTTATTTCTAGCCTGAATGAAAGAAAAAATTGGTCAAGAGTGATAGCCGAGAACGAGAAGTTCTTTCCACCGATAAGTATTGGTCTTGAGCGCTGAGTTATGGACAGGAGAACAAGCCGAGTACCGAACCTTGGAATTTTGGGAGAAAAAGATTTATCCAAAAGGAGAATGAAGCTGCTCATCCCATTAACAATCTACAGTTTCCCATTTACAGGCAAGAATCTGACAGCGTTCTCTTAAGAGTGCAAAGCGAGCAGTCATCAAATTATAGTTAGGTTAGAAGTCAAGCATCCCCCAACGGCCCGGATACTTAAGTGCCAAAGTGCGCAGAAAACCCGCATTTAGGGCGTGGGCATGGGATGTTGAGAGGAAAGTTATTTTTAAAATTAAGTAATACAAGGTTGTGGTTAGAATTTTCACGATGGGTGCGTAAGTGGTGTATCTTATTTTATAGATTGAGAAGGACTCAGTTGAAGTATGTTGAAACATCTAGAGTCAAGGTGTGTTTCAAAGAAATCCGCGTCATGGGGGATCCGGGAATGTGTTTGTAGGTTATTATTTTAATCAGTTGACTCTCAGATCGTTGAGAATTACTGAATGATCGGTTTCCTCCCAACTAAATCGAGTACGAGAGGGAACTAAAGCCATTCAGGTTTTGTGTTACAATGGAAATCCCGCTAAATAGCAGGACCTCAGGTATTGGATGTGAGAGAGTTAAACGAGTCTCGTGAGGGAAGTAGTAAGGTAAATCCAAAAAAAGGCGTATGAAAAATCTGTTCTGTTAGGAGAACAGTTTCAGAAGCATAAGAAATGGTAGTAGTAGGGGGAAAGATTTTTAGCCACAGAACATCGAAGGTAGGAGATTCCAAAAAAATGAGACGTTGTTATAGGAATGTGCGTTATTGTACAAAGGCACTTACTCCACTCTTCAACGGAAATTATTAAAATAAAGTTATGGACTATTTAACGAGTGAAGGAGAATCTCTTACGCCATCTGCGGTCCGCAGAGCTAAAATTAGGTTAGAGTTTTTAGAGAGTAGTATTCATGGTGCAGAGTTAGGAGTGCAAGCCATTTATGTTGGTAGAACGTCAAAGGAGAGCCACCTGTTGCATCTGCTATCATTAATTACACGACGATGCACACGCAATACAGAAAAAAAAAAAAAAAAAATAAAAAAAAAAAAACAGAAAGAAACAAATAGAAAAAGACCGAAAGAGAGAAATTGAGGAAAATTTTTATCGTACGCTAACCTAAATTTTAAAAACGAAATAAACCCTATTTACAGCAAATAATCTGTTAAAATATGAATCATCCAGGGAATAGTTAAAAACACTTCACGGCAATCGACGAAATTGCCCGTACAAAAAACGAATATCGTATGATCAACTAAAAAGTAATAAAGTCGAGTTGATAAATTATATACATGGTCTGTCCAAAAGTAGGGTAAATTTTCGCTAAAAGAACAGTTTTGGTAAAACATGTAAAATATCTAAAAACTTAAAAGGAAATCATGGAAGAAAAAACCTAACTTAGTTTACTAGCTATCTATATCGAACTAATTTTATTACTAAAATGTTTACTCATTTTATTTTTACCAAAAATGTAAGAGTATCGGCTAAGTATCGGCCAATTTTAACCGATACCGATACCCGATACCGATACCATAAAAAATGGTCGATACTACCGATACCGATGACGATCGGTTGCAGCCTAAATATATATATATATATATATATATAATATAATATATATATATATATATATATTTATATTAATAATATAATATATATATTAATATTATATAATATATATTATATAATATGTATATATATATATACCGGGGGTTTAATATATATATTAATTATATATATATATTATACTATATATATATATATTATAAAAATTTATTATGATATTACCCTATATATGCATATATATTCAATTTAAGTTGTGTTTTGAACTTCTATATACACATATTGCAATCTTATATCTCAAAAAACATTACAAACAGCTACGGGAAAGAGAATAATTGCTGGAATTGCGCTAGTGAAGCGAATTTTGATGTAAAAAATGTTACAAAAGAAAAAATAAAAAAGAAAAAAAAGAAAAAAAAAAAAATCTCAAAACGTACAATAGCTACACGGAAAAAAAAACATTTTTTGAATCCTGGTAAAATTTTAGATAAGATATGTAAAAAAATAAAAAAAAAATCTGTTGTTATAATATAATATGATTAGAGTGCCTATTTACCGACCTTTTTAATGCTTACTCATTTTCCAAAATCTTCTTTATATATAAAAACTTTGCTTTTTTCATTTAGCTAAAGAATTCGCCCAGTGGTTATTACCGCACCAATTGGCAGGTCGGGTCTCTCGGCCTTCTCGGGGAACTACGGGGTAGGACTGATTTTCCCCACCTTCCGGGAGGGTCTCCGGAAACCCGCTCTTTGGTTGGTATTTGGGGTGTCGCGGGGGTTCCATCTGCCCTCCCGTCGGGGGATGGAAAACTGTCCCCCCCTGTGTGTTCCCGCGGGCATCGAGCCCCCTACATTGCCGTGTAATTACTTTACGCTATATATATGATAATATATTTAATATTATATATAATATATATAATTATATATTGTATATTTATATTTAATATATATCTATATAATTTATATATAATATTTAATACTATACCTATGTTGCTTGCTCCTAAAAAAAAAAATAGCAATATTATTTTTACTTTATGATATTTTTTTTTCGTGTAATTTCCTAATAAAATTTAAACAAAACATATTATAAGATCTGTTGCACAGCTGATAGCTTTGTGTTTTTAAGCGTATGGTTTGTTTTTTTTTGTTTTTTTTTGGTACAAGTTTCCGCAATTCTAAAATTTTTTTTTACCACCTGGTGCCAGCAAGATGTATTCTTTCCCTGTAGCTGTTGTATTTTGTTTTTGGATGATATGGATTGAGGATAATTTTGGTTTTTTTAAAACTGGATTAATTAAGGCCATGGTGATATTTTGAGTTTAAACCACAAATATCCTCGATCCATTATCGCAAGAAACAACTTACAATAGCTACAGGGAAAAGGAATACAATTGTTGGAATCCTGGCAAAATTTTATTGCGGAACTGTAAAAAAATAAAAAAAAATCTATATCTCACGCAACACCACCCTTGGAAGGGCAAAGAAGCTATAGTTTTTGAAGCATAATTTTAACATGTATATCTGGGAAAATTGTAAAAAAAATAATAATAAATAAAATAAATATTGCTATTTTTTTTTTGTTCTTTAGCTATGAGCTGTGACATAGTATATATATATATATTATATTATTATTATATATATATATATCTATATAATATATATATAATATATATATATTATATATTATTTTATATAGTCTTACATATATTGTAAGGGTATTACACGGCAACGTAGGGGGCTCGAGCCGACGCGGGAACACAGGGGGGACTTTCATACCCCGTAGGGGGGCGGAGAACCCCGCAACGCCGAATACCAAAAGGAGCGGGTTCGGAGACCCTTCACGGAGGGGGGAATTAGCTCCACCCCGAGTTCCGGAAGGCGCCCGAGAGACCCGACTCCTCCCATTCGATTGCGGGTATACCCTATGGTATTTCTTTAGTTATAAAAAAAAGCAAAATTAATTAGAACGTCTATTTGTTTTTGTAACGAGGTCAACAATAAAAAGGTTGCTCTGTCAAGTGGCTCTCTAATGCATATGACTATAGACTTATTAACAATAATTTTTTTTATTTTTTATTTTATTTTACATTTTTCCTATCTAAAATTTTAGGATTGCCAAAAATGACGTGGATGGCCTAGTGGTTAGAGCATAACGGCTATTGATAACTTCTGCGAGCGAGGTCAATGATCCATCGAATCCGCGCTGATGGGAATAGAAATCTCCTGTGACTCATTCAGGCCTTTTCACTGAAGCTATTGAAGTTTGAGAGTATAATTTTTTTTTTTTTTTTTTTTATTTTTTTTTAAAGCATTTTCCGCCGTAAATTGGACCAGCATTCCAGCAAATGTATTCCTTTTCCAGGTAGCGATGTAGTTTTTGCATATGGATGTATTTGTGTGGGGTTTAAAACTGGATTTCACATATATAAGTAATATATATATATATATATATATTATTATTAAAATATATATTATATTATAATAGTATTATTAATTTATGATTATTATATTATATAATATATTATTATCTATATAATATATATAATACTAATTAATAATTTTATATAGTATATATTATATATAGTATATTTTGTATAGATTATTTTTTATATATATAATATATATTAGTATATATACATGGGATAAAGTTACTTAACGCCCACACGGACGGGGAGCTCGGAATAACAAAAAAAAATTTCACGGTCGCATGTCTTTAAAATAGAGCCGCTGTGGGGAAATTTTCAACTAACATGAATTTTTGTTTTTTTCTTAAACCTAGGCTAGGTTGAGTTAGGTTAAGTTAGGTTATATAGGTTAGTTAAGTCTAGGTTAGGTTAGGTTCAGGGGTCAAGGGAAAAAATATTTTCATTCCTCTAGCTCTAAACATCTATTATGTATTCAACGAATCATATAAATTGTTTTGTACGATAGGTTATGTACTCGTTAATAACTTTTTACAAATACATATATATATATATATATATACTATATATAATATATATATATGCAGATCATCACCTCCCATAGCCACACTTCAGCAGACAATTTCTTTTTATGTTCCTCGACGGGTGTAACTGAGACTACTTTCGAACGGACACGATATATATATACTATATATTATATATTAGCTATATAGTATATATATAGTTATATATCTATTATAGTATTAGTATATTATTAGTATAAAGAAGAAGAGAGAGAGTGAGAGAGAGAGAGCAGACGAGAGAGCAAGGTGAGAGAGAGGAGGAGAAGAGAGAGAGACGGAGAGGAGAGAGAGAGAGATAGAGAGAGAGATAGAGAGCGACGACGTAAGCAAATAAGTGTGAGTCGCCACTGACTTATATATAGTAATTATATGATATATATATAGTATATATAGATATATATAATCTATTATATATATTATAATTTTATATATATATTATATAATAATATATATATATAATATAACGGCTGGTAACACTTGCTGAATCAAATATAATCAATGGTCATTTGCTCACACTACCAAAACCCTGCAAACTGTAAGAAACAAAATAATTATTTTGTTTAGTCAAAACTGATTGAATTATTTATATTAGTTGTCAAACTGATTATTTATTTTTAATTATCTTACAATATAAAGCCTGTTTCTATTGGAGTTAATTTCGCAGTTGTCTAACACACCAAAACGTTAAAATATATATATTGAAATTCACAATAATTTGGTACGGAAATATTTGAAATTCTGACACAACCACAACGTGAGCGCCAGCGCAGTTGTTGTACATAAATGTTTAGTATATCTATCCGAATCTTTTAGCTTATTGCAACTATCTTATAATTGGTTGTGACTCTTATTTTAAAATCATTTATTGACTCTACTTGACTTTTAATTTTTGTCGAGTATTAATTATCGCTCGCTGTTATTAATTCGTTAATGCCCATACACAAGTAGTGCACGTACATTTTTTGTTTATTAGTTTTAATTACCTTTTATTTATATAACCAGTAAAAAATAAACAACTTTAAATCAAAACAAATGCAAAATAAAAAAATGACGTCTTTAGGTACTTAAAACATTCAATTAGTTTTTCAAAATTTTTGTGTGAAAAGTTTATACAAAATTTTTTTTGGAGTCGAAAGGAGTCCGAGTTTTTTATCGATCCCGATCCGGACTCCGATCTCCCTTTACCCCTGAAAACGCATCGAAGCTCCCGACTCGGACTCCCTTTGTGCTTTGTGGCTTCAAAGTATATTGAAAATCATCCTAGTAAAGGTGAACGTTTCGAATCTAGCCAAAATCTAAAACTATAATTTGAATTTTTTTAATACCAATTTTATTTACGGTTTATAGTATATATACGAATGACCAAAAATGCACGCCGTGAGGAGATATAAAATCTTGTGTGTGAACGAACTTCTCTCTGGCCCCCCTCATTTTGAATCTCATATATATAATTATATATATATATATATATAATATTATATATTTATATATACTTATATATAATGAATAATATACTTAGAAATAGTCTTTATTTTTGTAATTGACAGGGTTACTTTGGGTTGTACAGAAATTTTTTTATTTGTTACCAAAAATCATTGTATATTTTCCATAGCATACATTGTTATTTTATATAGCTGTATAATATTGTGGCGAATCCGACAGCAACTTTGCAATGGCGAACGGACAATGCGAGGCGGAGGGTGTCTAGAGCTCCCTTTATATGCAGGTTGGGTGTGAAGCCCCAAGTATTACTCCGCCCACCCGCTGCAGTCAAAACACAGGTCGATTCTTGATCTCGGTATCGAACTCGCCTTGTTGGCTTGTGGGACAGCGCCCTGGTCAACACACTGCTACAACCCTCGTTCTTCAAGTCAAGAAACAATTAGTAGAAGGGAAAAACACGAAGTACAAAGTTATTAAGAATGGGAAAAAGCGGTAGAGGGAATAATCCTAACGTTGCCCACCGGGCACAGCAAGACGAAGGCAGTAAGAGGAAATGACGAGAAAGAACTAACCTGCAGAGTTATGACAGGAATTAAATCAAATTAGGAAGGTTAAAGATTCTTGCAATGATGCTGTTTAATTAGAAATACGTACACGAATATGGGCTAACGCCCTTGAACTTCTATCTATTCGAAAAGGGGGGGAAAGATTTGCCGCCCCGTACAGGTCGTGTCCCTGCCCAGGCCACTCCCACCCTCTGCACGAGACAATAAAGGTGTTTTCACGTTTCGTTTAAAGCAACCCTCAATGATTTACTCTGGGAATACTAATGTCCGCGGAAAAACCGCGGGAATCGAGAAAAATGCACAGAAGATCTGCAGGGGACTAAAGGAAATGAGAAGCAGCCGATGATCAAAAGAAGGCCAAAGGAAGCAAGTACTCGTTGCCACCTATGATAAAAGGGAATTTCATTACTTATTTACCAACATAACAGTCTACCTGCAGGGGAAAATCAATCATTTCATGTGTTACATTATTTCATATCTCAATTCATCCTCCACTTCACATTCAAGCCCTACCTAAAGAAGTGGCACCGTGACCTCCACTCCGCTTAGCAATGATCCGCCGCCTGACAATTATTTCCACCTAAGGCCTGATTACTTTACTCAATATTTTAATTTAATCAGACCTCCTGCAAATGGGGAAAACTAGAAGCATTAGCAAAGGAAACAATCAACACAATAATAATAATGATAATAACAATAATAATAATAATAATAATAATAATAATAATAATAATAAATAATAATAATAATAATAATAATAATAAGGCTCGTTTTAGGACTTATATTCCTACAGTTACCCTCCCCACAAGATAGACCCTACTATCTTCACACTATCACTTCTCTCTCCGGACTCCCCATTCATACCCACACAATCCGCGGAAAGCCCTATTGTCTCAAAATAAAACAAAATATGTACAATCGTACAATTTTTTTTCTTAAATCGGGGAGATCTTTTTTTATGGCTAGGCATGTTAAATTCTTTTTTTTTTTTTTTTTTTTTTTTTTTTTTTTTTTTTTTTTTTTTTTTTTTTTTTTTTTTTTTTTTTTTTTTTTTTTTTTTTTACATATTTAGATAGTAAGTCAAATTCCTCCCTCATATCATGCTTGTCAGCTACCATGTATTTCCTCCGAGGATGGCATCGTGGTGCCCAGGGTAGTGCACCACCAAGTGAAAGCACTAGGCCACCGGGAAGGAGCTGCGGTTCATCAATGGTGCGACCCGCGGGTAATCTTCACCAACCCGGTAGAGACTAGGCACCCGGAAAGACACGCGTTAATCCAGTTTTCCTTCTGCGTATGCTTGTGCAGCGCCATATATTTCCTCCGGATGGTATCAGTGGGCAACCGAGGGTAATCTCACCATACTCAACGTGAGAGCACTAGGCCACCCGGGAAGGACTGCGGTCATCAAATGGGCTACCCAGGGTAATCTCACCAAACTCAAAGTGAGAGCACTTGGCCACCCAGGAAGGGCCGCAGAAATTTATTGCGTTCCAGCCCACTTGGCCCAGGGCTCACGATTGGTCGCTTCCACGCCATTCCACACTTCATGGCAAATAATTATTAGGGATCCTGATTCCATCCAGGTCTCCTCCCCTGGGTGACCCAGGGTAATCTCACCAACTCAGGGCGAGAGCACTAGGCCACCCAGGAAAGGCTGCGGAAATTCATCACATTCCAGCCCACTTGGTCCAAGGCTCATGATTGGTTGCCTCCACGTCATTTCTTACTTCATGGGCAAATAATTATTAGAGATCCTGATTCCATCCAGGTCTCCTCCCCTGCTTCTCTCAATTTCTCATTCTTCTCGATATGTTCTTCTGCAGGGGTCGACGCGTAATTGCGTGCGTCAACCCTTGTCTCCGAGAAGAAAGAGCACCCTGAGCGGGATTCACTGCATGGTCAAGGCTGGCACAACTTACAAGGGAAAACTAATTGACCAGTTTGGTCAACAATCAATAGGGTAAGGGGACAAAATACACTAAAAAAAACGTGTATAAGGCGCACATCTGGGCAAAGCCAGAACAAAAGCTGGTTTAAAGAAAGAGTAACAAGAGAGAAAAGGGAAGGAGAAAAAACAGACGCGGTCACGCGAAAGAAGCAACACATGCAAAGGGTTGCGGCGGCAACTCGCCAAGAACGGAAAAGGGATTGCACAATGCATCTCAAGCTTCACACAGGCAAGAAGAAAAACAAAATGGTTGAAGACCAGGTAAAGTCATGGATATGCACAAGCTAAGCTAGCAAGGAACGGGGAAAGGACAGAGAAAGGAAAAAAACTAAAAGGAAAAACAAATTGCAGTACTCAGAAAATACAAGTGGTTGGAGAGAAGGGAAAAGAAAAAAAATCAACCCAACCGCGAGAGAAACCAATGACCAATCACGACGAACAACAACAAAAAATTCTTTTACAAGGTAAACTTTCTAGGCCGACCACGCCCCCCCCTCTTATACTCAAGGGTATTCAACTGAACATTTGGTAAATCCACGACCTGCCCCCTCGAACGAGTGCACATCTGCTCCACAACATTCCCCGCAATATTTTCCGCGGACACCGAACGACCCCCCTCAGCGCCTCTGGAAGGGATGAAGCTCTCCTCAAGGCCCATCAAGGTTTCGCAAACCACTGAAACAACAGGGGTTCCAGCCTCTGTCCCCTCGGTACTCCCCTCATCACGTCCAGACCCCTCGCTTACAGTCCAATCCTGGGGCCAACCCCCAAGGCACCTACGTAACTCCTCTGCTCTCCTCCTCACCAACTCGTGCTCCGGCTCCGTCTCCTCAAAACCCTCAAAAGAAGTAAAATACTCCTTCTGGGCCCACCTGCGGTTCACAAACCTGCACCGCTTCGGGAACTTCACTCTCTGTGTCCCCGACGCTCTCCTCATCCTGCTGCAACAACTCCTCGCAACGTGTAGATTCTCTAACGCTTGGCGTTGTAGAAGAAACCTCGCTCAGCTCCTCTCCGTTCAGATCCGCTTCCTGCTCTGACCCAAAATCTATCAACCAGCTACACTGTGGCTCCGGCAAAATCCGCGATAGGTCGAGGTCACGACCACACAACTCATCATCCGAGATTTCTACTTGAGTTGCTACCTCTCTTCTTGTACCATGACCAATCAGTTGGTCGCGACAAATCAAGCACACACTGCCCAAAATCGAATCCGAAGTACGATTGCCTCCGTCAATCAACGCCTGAAACAGGTCCCCCCACATGAAACTCACTGCCTGCCGAACCCGAGAACCAACCAAACCCCTTACTCTCTCTCCCAGCTTCTCTGCCACCTTTTCCAGATCCCGAAAAGCACCTCCATTCCCTTGACAAGGGGACCTCCTCTCTTCCCCCGCACCCCTGACAATGCGATTGTCTACCCCGACCACTCCCTCACGGATGCGATAATCCCTATATATATATATATATATATATATATATATATATATATATATATATATATATATATATATATATATATATATATATATATATATATATATATATATATATATATACACCGGTATATATATATATATATGTAAGGGAGAGTAATTCCAGGATCACCAATATTTGTAGAATGGTCTAGAAATACGGATGACCCTTATAATACGGAATGTTACTACCCTTAGATATATAATATATATATATATATATTTATATATAAATATACGGAATTAGGATTATTACTGAACCCTAATCCAAAAGGTTATTTTTACCTATATTTTATATTTATTAAAACTTAAGAATGAATTACTATGAAGGTATTTTAAAGTCAGGTAACAATTAATAGTTATTTACCTGAACCATACTAAGAGAAGAGCAGAGGAGCAGCAGATATCTTCGCAATACCCCTCTTCTCCAAATCCGGAATCAGCTTTCGCAAACGGAGGTATTTGTCTCTGGGACCTAGCCTCTCATTCATCACGTCACCCTAGGTAGACATTTCGGAGGTGAACGGCTCATCCAAACCTTACTTTCGCCTTTGCATACAGAACTAATAAGTTTTCTCAGAAGGGGGTTAATTAATACCCAAATTAGTTTTTAATTTTTAATTGATTAATATCTACAAATCTTTTGCACACTTTACATTTACAACAAAATCATAAACCTTCATACAATACAATTATTCAAATGTACATATAACTACACCCTAGTTTAAATATGAAACCCAGGTGGTTAGTAATTTTGTTAAGAAATGTAACAATGATAAGAACAGTTCGAGAAAAGGGGAATTAAATGGGAAAATATATTTTAATCAAAACAATAATCTATAAACAGTACAAACAAGTCGTTTAACGGTTTAAGTAAATATTCCAACGTAATTTAATAATAAGTTTTTATAAAAGTTCAGCGCTTTTATTACAGTATGTTTCTTCACTACTTAACTTTGTCCACGTCTCACAATTAGATTATTTGACACCACGAGTTGGGAAGTATTAGTAATCTTTGGGAGAGTTCAACGTTTTTGGGTAACAAAATCCTCAACAGAGGAATTATGGTTAGAAAGCTTTTTCACAAAGAAGCTTATCAAAAGATCAGCATTGGCAGATAGAAACTTCATCCACGAAATAGAATTTCTGCCACTAAAGAGAGTTTCAATAGAGGATCTTTCCACAAAATGACCACAAAATAGAATTTCCACTACAAAATAGAAAATCTCTCCACAAAATAGAATTTGCAATAGAATTTCTGGCAAGAAATAGAACCCTGGGGAAAACATAAACACAAGTGAGTTATGAGTTCACCAGTTTTCTTTGTTATTTTTAAATTAGTTATTTTATTCATTATATATTTAGAAACTTAATATTAACTTTTATCTTTCTTTTTAGGTAATACATACCCTGGTCTGGTAAGCCGTACTGGGAGGGGTTCTATTTATAAGAAGGGAACTGCAGGATTGACTGGGATCGAAGATACAGCGCGGGAGCAACTGGAATATTGGGAAATTTATTTGGATATAATCTTTAAGTATCTTAAAAGCGTTTTAGCATTTATATATATAAAGCATTTAGCCAGCCATGCATTTATTATGAACTTAAATTTACATAGGTTTAATCACTAACCTGAGGAGTCCTTGTATAATTATACAGGAATCGTCGGTAAACAACAGGAGCATGGGAGCTCAATAGGAATGGTAATGGTGTCCAATATAAATTATGTGGGACACAATCATATTTATCATATTATAAATGAAACATAAGTTTATCATTAATCATGAATATCAGGAACTATAACATACTAAGAACTAAGGCTGGAATATAGATTTAATATATTAGTAATAACAATCTATTATTTTAATTGTTTCCATAAATGAAGCAAATAGTATGAACGATGGATGGGTAATAACTTGAATAACAATACAAAATATAACTCCACTCCAAAACACTTAAAAAACAAACAAAAAGAAAAGAAAAGAAAGGGGGATATTCACACCCCCTTACATCCCCCCCCACTAAATCTAAACTCCCCACCTTGGATTTTTTTAAGTGTTTTCCAAAATTGGAACATTGAAATTTTTACAACAACCAAGGGTAGAGTTCCGAAATAGTGAGAGGTTCGTAAGAGTTCTCGAACGGGGTGAAATTATGCAGTATCCAAGTATGGGACACTAAAGAGGACCACAAATACTTTTGTACTGGCCATAATGTGGTTAGTAAAAATTTAACTACAAAAACAAAATGCGATGCAGATTCCTTGACGGACATTTTTCAAATATTATTTTTTTCCACTTCACTTCACTATAACAAGCGTTTCACTCTTAAAGTTATACACTACAAAAAAAACACACGACTTTTAATCCAAAAAAAATATAGTCTACGTTTTTTGACGGGTGGTGTGGGATAAATGAGACACTAGGTCATCACACCACAACGAATCTGAAAAACTTAACCGCATTAGTTCAGGTTTTAGTTATGTACAAAATAATCTGCATCTGTAAGAAACTTTTTTATTAAATATATATTAGTAAATAAATTTTATAAAATTTTAAATTCATAAAAAAAATTAAATATATCATGGGGCATATTATCAAAGTTAGGCTATAGAGATACTAGACAATTTATTATTCTGCAAGATAATTACTAGATTTTTTATTCCTATTTAAGATAAGCTATTCGAACGAATGACTTATATATGCAGGGCCTATATAAAAAGTAACCATTAGTTACGAATGTATTTCATATATTTTTAATATTTTTGATTAAGTAAATCCCAAGTCCCCCCTTCCCTCCGGATTCCCAAAAAAAAAAACCAGAAGATAGGAAGAGAACAAGAAAAAGAAATTGAGTAAGAGATATGCCAAAGATATTTTAGCGGCATTAATATTTATTCAATTATATAAGATATGATATAATCACCGAATTCCTCTTCCATGTTAAGAGCACCATGGAAAGGAAGTAAGATCCCAATATTGAGAATATGGGGAGGTTAAGGTCTTTGGGTCTACCGATATTGGTTCTATTTTTGAACCTATTCTATGTACTAACTTCATAGTAGACATATAAGGCAGTAGTCCATTTTCTCTCAGGGCAACAGCTCCTAAAACAATTAATTCAGGCAGGAATTCTGAAGGTAATAAAACAAAAACAATTGGTTCGGTGACAAAATTAGTTTTAGGGAAAAATAATTTTATTTTTATATAATGATCAACGGGTATTTTCTGATTACCATGTAATCCCTTGATTTCTTTAATTCCCAAGTCAATGGACGGTAACACATTTACGTCTTTAAAACATTTTAAAACAAATTCTTTACTTATTAGACTAGTTCCAGTTCCGCTGTCAACAAAGCAACTATAGTAATTATGACTATTTGGATTAACAGCTACGGGAACTATCAAAGAACCAGGTTTTCCTTTATCGCAATTAACTTGTACTACACGCAATCTAGTGTCAAGTATCGGTACTGGTGCTGAATTTGAGATAGGTTTATCGTCTACATTGTACCAAGGGTTATTTACTGGATTTTTCAAACTGGATTTATTTCCAACTTTTAGCAAAGGGAATAAAGGAAATTTATATTCTAAAGTATTCTCAACAGGTTGGAAAGACGAAGACTTTGACCTATATTTATTCAATAGTGATTTTTCATCTAAAAGGCACTGACTTTCATCATCAGCGACTATGTCTTTCATACTATGAACATGAGAATCGTTAACATTTACAAAAGACTGGCTTTCATTACTAGTAAGCAATTCATTTATGCCTTTTACAACAGGATCAGAGGCATTTAAAACAAACTGACTTTCATGACTATAATTAGATTCATTTGTATCTTGCACACTATGATTAATGGCATCCAAAAGACACAAACTTTCAGTACTGCTATTCAATTCTTGCACATTATTAAGACCATGAGAAACTGATAACTCATTTACTATAGGTTTTTCCAAGTTTTCCACTTCTGGGGCGTTAGATTGAATAATTATTTCAACGGAGTCATTTTTCTCCACGTGTGTAAACTGCTTAGGTTCCTCCACTGGTGTATGTATTACCATGGGAGTTTTACGGTCGACCAATTGTTCTGGTAGATAAGATTTTTCAACGTTACCCAAACCCAAACATTTACTTTGCAAATGCGACTGATCACAATTTTCACAAGATTTCACAATTTTACGAGGAGGACGAGGAGGCAGTGAACGGGAACTATTACTAGAAATATTCGTATCATTTATCTCGTCCTGTTTTTGAACTTTTAATAAACAATTCACCCCAGGATGCGTTTTCTTGCAAAACAAGCAAACTATACTAGAACTACGACTATTCTGAGGGGAAAACAAAGGAATCGGACGTTTTCTACATTCAGCTATTTTATGACCTCCTTGTTTGCAATAACTACAAATACCGAGGTATTTGTAGCATTCATTTATACTATGGCCCACCTTGTTACAATAATCACATAATCTGTCATAATGATCAACGTTCATACTTCGTGGGACATTTGTACAATAAGACCTGTCATAACCAAAGGTTGAATTATTCAACGACTGCACATTGTTCCATTTACTGAAATTCTTATTGTAGTAATATTTACTCTTCTCCGACTTAGGAGACGAGCTACGTTGATGTCTAGCGGAATAGATATTATTCCTACTGTTCCAATTATGATGGTTAGGATATTCAGCATGACTGATTTGTGTATCCTTTAAGCTTACAGCTAACTGGTTTAAAAGATTAGTGATTTCTTGTATGATTTTTAATTGATACTGCACTTTCTGGGCAGATGAATCAGTACACTGAGGATTATGATTAGCATACAAGGGTACATTATTATTATGTCTAGGGATTCTTGAAAAACTAGGAGCTTTAAGGGGATTTAATGATCTTTTTACTGGACTTATGACGTCCTGTCGTTGCAATAGCTTTATTCCCCTGTGTCTCTCAGGCGAATAGCTATTACGGGTATGATCAACGACTGGGAAAGCAAACATATGTGCTTCGGGTTTTTGCATTTTTTGATTAAGAATGAATTTAATTTTTTTAAGGATGGTTATGTCCTTTTGGATCTGCAGTGTCTCTATTATGAGTATCAGCCAAGATTTTTAATTAAATATTGAAGGGAAAACAAAGGACTAAATAGATATTTTTCTCGAACTGTTGGAACTGTACGGAAAACCAGCGGATTACAGAAAATCCAAGAGACGAAAGTGTGAACCAAGTCACAAATCTACTCAAAAAATGCAACGCGACGAGCAAGAACACTAGGTCCCTGTTCGGGCGCCATTTAATGAGGCTATGTAAGGGAGAGTAATTCCAGGATCACCAATATTTGTAGAATGGTCTAGAAATACGGATGACCCTTATAATACGGAATGTTACTACCCTTAGATATATAATATATATATATATATATTTATATATAAAGATACGGAATTAGGATTATTACTGAACCCTAATTCAAAAGGTTATTTTTACCTATATTTTATATGTATTAAAACTTAATGAATTACTATGAAGGTATTTTAAAGTCAGGTAACAATTAATAGTTATTTACCTGAACCATACCAAGAGAAGAGCAGAGGAGCAGCAGATATCTTCGCAATACCCCTCTTCTCCAAATCCGGAATCAGCTTTCGCAAACGGAGGTATTTGTCTCTGGGACCTAGCCTCTCATTCATCACGTCACCCTAGGTAGACATTTCGGAGGTGAACGGCTCATCCAAACTTAACTTTCGCCTTTGCATACAGAACTAATAAGTTTTCTCAGAAGGGGGTTAATTAACACCCAAATTAGTTTTTAATTTTTAATTGATTAATATCTACAAATCTTTTGCACACTTTACATTTACAACAAAATCATAAACCTTCATACAATACAATTATTCAAATGTACATATAACTACACCCTAGTTTAAATATGAAACCCAGGTGGTTAGTAATTTTGTTAAGAAATGTAACAATGATAAGAGCAGTTCGAGAAAAGGGGAATTAAATGGGAAAATATATTTTAATCAAAACAATAATCTATAAACAGTACAAACAAGTCGTTTAACGGTTTAAGTAAATATTCCAACGTAATTTAATAATAAGTTTTTATAAAAGTTCAGCGCTTTTATTACAGTAATGTTTCTTCACTACTTAACTTTTTCCACGTCTCACAATTAGATTATTTGACACCACGAGTTGGGAAGTATTAGTAATCTTTGGGAGAGTTCAACGTTTTTGGGTAACAAAATCCTCAACAGAGGAATTATGGTTAGAAAGCTTTTTCACAAAGAAGCTTATCAAAAGATCAGCATTGGCAGATAGAAACTTCATCCACGAAATAGAATTTCTGCCACTAAAGAGAGTTTCAATATAGGATCTTTCCACAAAATAGAAAATCTCTCCACAAAATAGAAGATCTCTCCACAAAATAGAATTTGTAATAGAATTTCTGGCAAGAAATAGAACCCTGGGGAAAACATAAACACAAGTGAGTTATGAGTTCACCAGTTTTCTTTGTTATTTTTAAATTAGTTATTTTATTCATTATATATTTAGAAACTTAATATTAACTTTTATCTTTCTTTTTAGGTAATACATACCCTGGTCTGGTAAGCCGTACTGAGAGGGGTTCTATTTGTAAAAAAGGGAACTGCAGGATTGACTGGGATCGAAGATACAGCGCGGGAGCAACTGGAATATTGGGAAATTTATTTGGATATAATCTTTAAGTATCTTAAAAGCGTTTTAGCATTTATATATATAAAGCATTTAGCCAGCCATGCATTTATTATGAACTTAAATTTACATAGGTTTAATCACTAACCTGAGGAGTCCTTGTATAATTATACAGGAATCGTCGGTAAACAACAGGAACATGGGAGCTCAATAGGAATGGTAATGGTGTCCAATATAAATTATGTGGGACACAATCATATTTATCATATTATAAATGAAACATAAGTTTATCATTAATCATGAATATCAGGAACTATAACATACTAAGAACTAAGGCTGGAATATAGATTTAATATATTAGTAATAACAATCTATTATTTTAATTGTTTCCATAAATGAAGCAAATAGTATAAACGATGGATGGGTAATAACTTGAATAACAATACAAAATATAACTCCACTCCAAAACACTTAAAAACAAACAAAAAGAAAAGAAAAGAAAGGGGGATATTCACACCCCCTTACATCCCCCCACTAAATCTAAACTCCCCACCTTGGATTTTTTTAAGTGTTTTCCAAATTTGAATAATATAAATCATTTAAATTGTTACAATATATATATATATATATATATATATATATATACCGTATATTAAGAGTTATATATATATATATATATATATATGAGCAGCTGTGGTTGCTGCTATATATATATATATATATATATAGTTATAGTATATATATATATATATATAAGGTTGTTAAGGTTATATATATATATATATATATATATATATATATATATATATATATATATATATATATATATATATATATATA
>JABUQX010139168.1:0-5000 GCA_015478945.1 Trachelipus rathkii | reverse complement strand
TATGATAGCAGATTTGCACAGGCGTGGCTTTCTTTTGACTTTACCAACATCAATGGCTTGCTCTCTAACTCTGCATCCATGGAATACTACCTCTCTAACTCTAAAACCTAATTTTATGCTCTTGTCTGAGACCCAGATGGCTAAGAATTCATCCTTCAACTCGTTTAATATATCCAACTATAACTTATTTTATAATTTCCGTTTGAAGGGTGGAGTATGTGCCTATGTAAATATAAACATTCCTATAACACGTCTCGAGAATCTCGAATCTCCTAACTTCGATGTTCTGTGGCTTAAAATCTTTCTTCCTTCTACTACAATATTCTTATGCTTCTGCTACTGTTCTCCTAACAGAACAGATTTTCATGCCTTTTTTGATTACCTTACTACTTCTCACGAGACTGTTATATCTTCTCATCCAAATACTGAGGTCCTCTATTTAGGGATTTCAACAATGTACACAAAACTGAATTGTTGGATTCCTCTCGCACTGATTTAGTTGGGAGGAGCCGACTATTCAGTATTCTCAACGATCTGGAGCAACTGATTAAATAACCTACACACATTCCGGATCGTCCCAACCGATTCTTGAACACACTTGACCTATGTTTGTTTCACCACTAGTCCTTCTCTCTATAAATACACCACCTTCGCTCCTATCGGTAAATCTGACCACAACCTTATATCACTTAATTTTAATACTTTCTCTCCAACATCTCCATCCTGCCCTATGCGGTTTTTCTGGCACTTTGATCGGGCCGATTGGGGGGCATTGCGCTGCTTCTACGCTAACTATAATTGAAGTGACTGCTTTGACTCTTAAGACGCTTCAGATTCTGCCGATAAAGTGGGAACTGTAATTGTTAATGGGATGAGCAGGTTCATTCCTTCTTGGACTAAATCTTTTTCCCCTCAAAATCCATGGTTCGATCGTGCTTGTTCCCTGGCCATTCAGGCTAGAGACAATGCTTATCGGGTGTGGGAAAATTCTCGTTCTCCTATCACTCTTGCCAATTTTCATTCAGCTAGAAATCGTTGCAGGAATACTCTTCGACGAGCAAAGCGGACTTTCATTAAACCAAAATGCGCTGACCTCCTTGGTTCTCCTACTGACAAATCTCTCAGGCCTCTTGCCAAAAACATCTCTAACAACTTCTGTAAATCATCCCTTCCTCCTCTTATTCACTCTGATGATTCTGTTGTTAATACTCCAACTGAAAAGGCCAATCATCTCTTTGGCCTCCTATTTTCCTCTAATTCAACCCTTGACGATTCTGGTATTCCTCTTCCTCCTCCTTCTCCTCTCAAGTGTCCTATGCCTTTACCTGTCATTTCATTTGATCGGGTGCATGAGCTCCTGAAATCTATGAACGTTAGGAAGGCGGGTGGCCCGGATGGCATTCCTCTCCGAGTTTTGAGGAAGTGTGCTTCCGTGCTAACCCCACCCCTCGTTCAACTATATTCTCTATGCCTCAATACTAGCACTTTCCCTCAGTGTTGAAGCGTGCCATTGTCCAACCTATTCCGAAAAAATGATACTGCTCTGATCCTTCTAACTATCGCCCTATAGCTCTCACTTGTATTCTTTCTAAGATCTTTGAAACCCTTCTCAACTCTCACTTCCTAGATCATCTGGAATCTCTTTCCCTTCTTTCTGATTACCAGTACGGCTTTCGGTGTTCGAGATCTACTGGCGATATACTTTCCTATTTAACAGATTTATGGTTTTCCGCCCTTAGGAACTACGGGAAGACTTGTGTGGTGGCGCTTGACATATCCAAAGTATTTGACCGGGTATGGCACGCGTCACTGCTCTCCAAGCTCCTCTCCTTTGGGTTTCCTTCTTCTCTTTGCTTACTTATGTCTAGCTTTCTTTCAAATCGCTCAATGTTGGCTGTTGTTGATGGGGCGACTTCTCTTTTTCTGTCAATAGTGGTGTTCCTCAGGGTTCTGTTTTATCTCCTACTTTATTCCTGCTTTTCATCAATGATCTTCTCACCTGCACATCTAACTCTATCCACTCATATGTCGATGACTTGACCCTTCATTCTTCAACTCATATCAATTCTGCTCCCTCTTTTACTTCTAGAATTGCCTCTCGTCTTAATCTTTCCGATTCTATTCTCGCTGATCTGGATAGAATTCCCGGGTGGGGTTGTCTCAACCTTGTGAAATTCAATCTTTAAAAACCCAACTTCTACAAATCTCTCGTCTCTCCTGTTGACAATATAAACATCCTTGGCCTTAACATAAACAAAAAAATGTTTTGAAAACCTCAAATCACAGTGGTTGCTAGGGTGGCCTCAAAGAAACTGGGAGTTCTGTTTAGAGTGCAAGACTTTTTTTCCTCTTCTCAGTTACTCCACCTATACAAGGGTCTCATCCGCCCTTGTATGGAGTACTGCTCTCATATCTGGTTTCATCCGGCTTTTGGATAGGGTCGAGTCAAAGGCCAAAAGACTTATAAACTGTCCTGTACTTTCTAGTTCACTTGACCCTTTATATTTGCGGCGTTTATCCCTTTTCTATAGGTACTGTAGAGGCAAGTGCTGAGGGAACTATCCACTCGCGTACCACGACCTTTACGACGCCCCTCGTAGCACAAGGTGCTGTGTCGCACATGAGTTTTGTGTTGATGTTAGTAACTCCAGACTGGTTCGCTGCGGTGCTTCTTTCTTTCCTGCCACCTCTGTTCTGTGGAATTCTCTTCCATCATCTGTGTTTCCTACTCAATTTAATTTCCCTCACTTTAAAGCCTGCGTCTGTGCTCATCTGCGTAATTTGCGTTAGATGGATTTTTGAGGCGTTCAACACCCACTCCCTTGAATAGGGTTCTGCCTGTGAGTGGTGACAACTGTAAAAATAAATAAATAAAAGGTTCTAATAAGGAATTCTTTAAGAGCGGAAACCCCACAAGAATGGCACCTCCGACGGTGAACCACTTCTAGAATGCATTAAAAATAGCATAACCGAGGAGCTTGCTCGCTGACAAAAAAAAAGATTCACAGAAGTGGAAGCCGCCTTATCAGCAACCCCTGGCAACAGCACTGATAGTGACGATGGTGGCTTTTCACCAAATAAACTTACTGAAGATGAGGATTTGGATATGTTTGACTTTGATAAGTTCATGGCCGAAATTGCATTGACATCTCATTCACCTTCAAAGGAATCACACTAGGGAACCTCATCGTAAAAACTGAAGAGACAGTCATCAAGGAGCAAAGATAATTCAAATTTGCAGTCTGTGAAAGGGGAGAGAGGCTCTACGAAAAACATGAGATGCTGCCTACAGAAGAGAATCCTTTCATGCGGTGGCATGAAAATGGGCCAAGGTTTTCATTATTATCAGTGCTTGCAGGCAAATAATTATCAGCACCTCCTTCATCAGTCGAGAGAGAGAGCGTATTTATAGTGTAGGTAGGAATGTAAACACCGAACAGTCTCTCGCCAGATACTAGTGAAAGCTTAATGTTTTTTTGCATCACAATTTGTGAATTTTTGAATTTGAGTATTGAATGATATCTATCTTAAAGGAGTATTTTATTATGTCATGTTTGAGTAATAGCGTTTTTTTATTTTAACTTTTCGGCTGATTAATTGAGGTCTCTTCTTTCATTATTTTTATTCTTTTCTATTCTATTTTATTCTTTTATTCTTTATATTGTAGCTAGTTAAAGAATCTTCTTGTAAATTGTAATCATGTTAAAACATAAAAGCTAGTAGCTAAACTTTGTTAATACTTAATACTTACTTGAAAATGGAAATGGAATATTTTTTAAATAAACACAAACATAAAAAAGTTATTAATATTATATTTGCAATTATTATTCCTTAAAGGTACTATTTTAATTTATAAAAATAAATATACTTGGGCACAACCAAATATGAAATATAAATGACTAAGTATTGTTTGTACAGGGAATGCAATCTTGAGTTGCCTAGCAGTGCACAAATGTTCTATCTTATTACTGTGTATTTATTATATTATTTAAAAGTATCGGTATCGGTATCGGTATCGGTATCGGTCGATTTTTGAAATATCAGTAGTATCGGTATCGGCCTCTTTTTCTGGTATCGGTACATCCTTAATAATAGTATATAGTATATAGTATATATATAGCAGCATATATATATATATATATATATTTCTCTCTTTTTATATATATATATATATATATATATATATATATATATATATATATATATATATATATATATATATATATATATATATATATATATATATAGTGTTGTTATCTAAAAAGCACCCAACAATTTTAATTTTAAAATAAATAATAATCTTTTTAACATATATGAGTTTTAAAATAAGTTCTCAGATTGCCAGGTCCTATGTATGTTACCACATAAAAAATTTTTGTTTTGCTTAAAAATTGTAAAAATTATTTAGACTCGAAGTGAAAAAACTTCGTGTAAGGGCCCATGTGTATGACAAAAAAGGCCACACCCTTTTAACTCTTGCTAGAGTTAATTTTTTGGTATTTTTAGGTTATCTTGTTATTTAAGGTTTTTGTGACTAAATAGGCAGAATTTTTTTTTTTTTTTTTGAAATTAAAATAAAAAAAAAATAAAATAAAAAAGGTAAATTTCCTCAATTTTTTTCAAAAATCATCCCATTTGGGTCAACCCTCATAACTCTTGGTTGAGTTAATTTTTTTTTGTTTTTTTATTTTTTTTTTTTTTTTTTTAAGTTTTTTTTTAATAAATATGAAAAATTTTTTTTTTTTTTAAATAAAAAAAATAATAAAATAAAAAAGGTACCCCCTTAAATTAAACAAAAATCCAAGTGGGCTAACTCTTATAACTCTCTATAATGTATAGTTTAGCATATAATACAACAAGATTTAATAAAAGATGGTTCTTTTTACATAACATTTATGAAAAGTCGGCTACATTTACATAAAATATTTTTTTAGACAATATACTAAAAAGTAAACAAAAAAAAAAAATAAAACAATATACCATGTTGTTAGGTATTATAA
>JABUQX010139167.1:22500-40588 GCA_015478945.1 Trachelipus rathkii | reverse complement strand
ATGTTTGCTTTGTTATGGAGTAATATCGAACTTGAATACTCTGTAATAGGTAAATTACGATTGATTAACTTTTTCATTACTAATTATAAACTGTCAATATATATTATTCTTCTTAAGATTTTATTTCTTTTTATGAAGTTTACAACTTATAGTGCACTAGCTTGTTCTTCTTGAGTACTAAGAAGCTTCTTCTATTATGGATAATCTATAATATTATAATTCTGACTCTATGAATATGACCTTATAGTTTAGTTATGGATGCATGATAGCATCATTATATCACTAAATATAAATCTTTCTTCAAGGGATTTAAATTTTTGATTATATGTTTTGCGGAGTGATTTATTTATGAAATTATTATATACATTTTCTTGTGAGTGGTTATATACCTGAAAAATTGTTTGGGCTGAGTAGCAAAGTCTAGGAAGTGGATTATTTAAAATTGTTTTGGGCTCGAAGGTAACAAGTCTGGAAATTGGATTTTATATTTACATTTTTAGAGGTTATGTAAAATTTGTTTTGGAGCTCCGAGTAACAAAATCTGAAAAGTAAACTGGATTTTATTTGTATATTATTAATATTTACTATTTTTGTGGTTATATAAAAAATTGTTTTTAGGCTGCTCTGTGTAACAAAATCTGATAATTTGATTTTTATTTTGTAAAGTGTTTTGGAAGGTTATATAAAGCTTTGTTTTAGAACTCATATCTAAAAAAAAAATCAAACTGTTTTGATTTTTTTTTCTATTACTATGAATCATTTGAGGGTTCTTATTATTATTGCTTATAGTCATTTTTATTATTCATCATTTTAGTGTTAGGTTAATTATCATTTATTTTCCAACTCTATTTTTCTTTTTAAATTCCAAAAGAAATGAGTAAAATTATTGCTGTTGAAGTGAGAAGTGAAATTATAAAGAAAGCCTCTACATTGAACAGAGGCAAGGGTGTGAGGAGTAACATAAAGTAAAGCCAGCGGGAAAAAGGAACCATGAGAGGTCAAGTTTCCACTCCTCTGGTGTAAGGAGTGTAAGGGCTGAGTGGGATGCGTTTATTTAGGAGTTGGGTTAGATAATGGGGCTAATAAGTGTGTTTGTGTCTGTTGCAGGTGGAACTTGTCAGGAACAACCACTGTCAGGGAACAGAATCAGTTGCTGGGAACAAACAACTGATAGGGATCAATTAGCTGTGCGGAGTTGTCGACTTGGCGGGATTGAACAATTAATTGTTAAAGTTGCTTCAAAAATGAACAAGGGATTTCTCAAACAACTATTAGGCGACTTCTTCTAAAATCATTAAGGGTTTCTTCTAAAATTATTGAAAGAAGCTCGCGAACCTAAAAAGCCCTGTTCCCCACCTTGAAGGAACGAGTGTATTGCACTAGCGCTAACTTCGCAAGAACTGCCCGCGGGGTGATCCACTGATGAATCCATCCCACAATTGTAGGCAGCATGGTCAGCAGAGATTCTGCTCGAACTCTGCCATGATAAAAATATAACGGCAACATCGCAGTGGGTGTCGTGCACCGCAAGGAGGACGCTGTAGGCATTTCAGAGGTATCACTGGCACGTCCATCTTCCTAGTTTGTAATATTTGTTATGCTCTTTTAGCGCATGATTTTCCGCATATTGGCGGCTCTAAGTTGAAGTTCACGTTTGTTGTTCAAGGTTAAAAATTATAAATTATGAAAATATAGTTGTTTCTTTTTATTTTCCCCAAATAATATTATACTTGAAATTTTTTGGAAAGGACTGTTGAATCAAGGCAACAAAATAGAATTGTTCATTTAGCGACTTGCTGCGTTAGTAAACTAACTATTCTGCCGTGAAGACCATCAAAGAGTTGCCCTCACCAGGAGAATTTGTACGACCAGGTGAATTCACTGAGTCATTGGCCCCGATCCGGACGTTTAGGGTCACGGGAACATCCCTTGCCCTTGCCGAGGAAACGGGCGCGGTCGAGCGAAGGCGGGCCGGAGACGACCCGCGCCGAGTCGGGGTCGGGAACGGACGGGAAGGAAATCACGTAGTGCTTCACTCCCTTAAGGGACGGTCGGGAACAGGAAGAGGGAACGGGCTGAAGCCCACGTCCCGTTTTGAGTCGGGCGGTAGGAGAAAAAGACCACCGAGTGCTTCACTCGTAGGGATCAAGTCAGGCTGGGAAGGGTGGGAGCCAGAGTTAATCTGTCAAGGGTTGGTGTCAAACGGGAGCATAGTCACCGCGGGCCAATGAACATAATCCGATACTATATCAGTCGGGCAGTGATAGCTGCTGCAACAGTTGGCAGAAGTATCACGTTGGAGCTTACCAACGAATTAACAGGGCTTAGGAGCCCTCGCTTATACGCTATCCATAACTTCAGAAGGATTACTATTGTTCACCACTGCCTATCTTATATGTCTTTGAGTTTGAGAAGGGCGGCTGGATTTAATTTATGTTTGCAGGAATAATTTCAATTTTTGAATGTTTTTTTATGTTTTCAGAAAGTAATTTTAACTTTGAATGTATTTTTTTCAGGAGGGTTTTGAAATTTTTAAGTAAATTTCTTTTTGAAGGTTTTTTTTTATATATAACTATCATGGGTTGGATAAAATTACGCTTTTGATTTTTATTTTTGGAAACTATGAATGTAATTATATTTTTTTTTCAAGAGGTAATCTTTTTATAATTTTTTTTTTTATTTTTAACGGTCTTGGGGAAAAAAATGGTATTCTATGTAAAATGATTCGGTAACAAATGAAGATTTTCATTTTTTTATTATTGTTATTTTATGAGGGACTTGTTGAACTATTGTAACACCCGATTATGGTTTAATTTATTTTAACAGCATTTCGAAGGACCCAGTAATTTGGTCCTATTTAGGTAATGCCCAATCTTATATGCCCATTTATGTTTTTGTTTTTTTCGAAAATTTATTTGTAAAAATTTTCATAGCCCTTATGCTTGATATTAATGCCCTGCCACATATTTCTTTTTTTTTTTTTAACTTTTTTTATGTAAAATTTCATTTTTTTGTATCCATTTTTGGACTTTTTATTTATTCCACATTTTATTATTATTTTAGGCAACCGTGGTATGAGATTGAAATAAACTTTAAAAGGAAAAAGCGTTTCTATTGCGCCCCAAAATTTCAGGGCATCCAATTGTAAATTCCCAGCAGGCCAGCTTGGGAAAGCGGCGACCAAGAAAGCAAAACACACACTTCGCGAAGCACTGGAGATCTCAAGAAAATACCCATTGGTTGCCAGAAGGAAATCATAAGGGACAATTGCACATATCAGGTTAGACAAATATCTCACGTTTATCAATTTTAAAGACAAATTTCAATAGTATCTTTTTCAAATACGTTTTTCACCCCTTTTGAATGTTTTAAATAAAATAAAATAGCCATCACTTTAACGTTAAAATAAAGTAAAATTTTGGGGTCTATTTTTTGTTAATCAATATACAAAAATATTTACATAATGACCACGGATGACGTTCAAACGCCACCCAATGATGTCACACAAAATAATGGCGGAACAGTCCGAAATACAACTCAAACTCCTGTCCAATCTACGGCTCAGCCTATTGCCACCATCACCCGAGTCACGAGACCTGAATTGCTTCTCACTGGCAGAGTTAACGGTAGATGGACTGGCCCCTCTTTAAATACATGGGAAATTAATGTTCGTGATAACATTCAACTCAAGCATTGTGTCTCTGCAACAACCAAGTTGGCCCAGGCGTTGAATCAGGTGAGCAACGATCCTGATTCTGAAGTGAGACAATTTTTGAACGTGAAACTGAAGATTTTCAATGTACCAACTCTTGATATTTTCATGGCCAAAATAAAGGCGCTAATATTCCCAGACAAATCTCTTTCCTCTCTTGACGCTATGTTACACGTAAGAAACTTTAAGTGGGTTGAGAACCGTTCCCTTAGTTCTGTAGCTCTCTCCTTACAAGAATTATACACAGAACTTTATGATAACCTTTCCCATTTTGGTGACGCTTTTCAACCAGACGAAAAACTCATCACAGCCACTGCATTTTTACATCTCTATACTTAACTGCTGGATTAAGTTCAAACTTTTGATATTTTAAAGTTCACCACATGGCACCAAAACATCAATGGTGTATTACTGCTAACATATGTTAAAGGTTTCCTAAATAACCTTATGAACACAGTTGTTCCTCAGGCTAACACGCATTTCCAAAAAGCTGTCCCATTCACGCAAAAGCCTCCAAATTTGCCCCAGCGCCAAGATTTCCAGCACTCCTCCCAAAGCTATCAAAGAAGACCTTCCAACAATTATGTGAAGTTCCAAAACTATAAAATAATTACTAAAAGACTGAGTAAAACTAACGCTTTCATTGCAGATGTTCCACAACTGCAATTTCTAAGAAAGGTGTTATCTACGTCAAGGTAATAGTGAAGATGTAATGACAGACGTTCTAATGCAAATAATATATTGCAAAATATTACCAAGATAAATTGAAGCACGCCCCTATAACTGAGCAGATTAAACAAAATATTTTGAATAATAGATGGATGGGAACTGGCATATTTAGAAAATCTTATCAGGGAGTGAAACCTAAGCCCAGGCCAAGCTATCAGCATAAACCTCAACAAAATCATGTGTCTACATGGAAAAATAAACACATCCTACGCACGAATGGCAGAACCCACCAGCACATAAAATGATGATGCTGCATCTGAACGATGATATATATAATGATGATTAAGAAGAAAATGAAGAAAATTTTAAAATTTAATACTGAACAAACGAGTTGTAATTAAAATCCCAAAAGAATAAATCTAAGTCTTGCGTCGACCTTGAAAAGAAACATCATTTGAATTCTTTTTAAATGTTTCATCATTAACCTGAATTGAAATTTTCAAGAATGTGCTGAATCTCTTAAACTCAAAAAATCATCTTTCAACTTATAGATAGGGTGCAAAATGTCTCTTTTCTTTGCTATCTATTTAGTTCTGAGTTCGCTGTAGGTGATGAAGTATCCCACCATATTCGAGAGGATGTACAAAATGAGATGTCGGGAGGATCTGTAAAATTTATAAGCAATAGCTTTACTAATCAAAATGTATTCCTTTCTAGCGTTCCTCCTGCTCAAGAGTCTCTACACATCCCACAGGATCAGGTTTTTAACTCTAATTTTGACCCATTGTCAAAATATGAAAGTGGTATTTTTATTGATAATTTTAATCATTCTTTTCATTTTCATGATATATCAAATTGCAATAATAATATGTTTTTTAATATTAATGATAAAATCAAAGAGGTCATAATACCTATGGAAACAGAAAATGTTACAGTAGAACATGACGAAAATGGAAATTCCATCTCAGAGCTGTCACACCTCACAAGGGGTCCCCCTATTGTCTGTTTTGGTAACAGGATGGAGAATAGGAACTCTTATAAAACTAAATACGCAATAGCACAAATTGAAAGTAGTAGAAATATATATGACAAAAGTCTGGATGATTCCAGTTTAGCACTAAATGCCGCACATATAAAGGAAAATGAGGAAAGTAATGAAGGTGTAAGCATTGATATTGATCTTACTTCAGCGCAGGTAGAGCATTAGGAAGGTGACAGATGGAAGGAAAATGGTGATACAGTAGGCACAGATGATGCAAAGGTAAAGTGCATTGATGATTTAGGCATCTCAAATAGCACGCTAAAGCAGAGTAATAGATATGAGACAGAGACAAACAAAATGGATGGGAAAATAGAGGCTCGAAAGCGCACTTTCAACCTTTATAGAAGGAAAGGAATGTTATGTAGAGCACATGTGGATTAATGTCATAATTAGGTATATATGACAGAATATCCTCCTTTAGCAAGATAATTTTTTTTTAAAACTTCAACAGCATTATTTGCAAATTTTTTTTTTTGAATTTTAGAACCTAAATTGCTATAAATATTGTTGCCAATGGCACATATAGGTGGAAAACAGTCCAAAAGTGAATAATTTAAAACACAATTCTACTCATACTTCGTTTGTACTAAATTTACCTCTATACTTTTTCAAACTCTACAATTCAACATTTCCATATCAGACTTAATTTCCATCATTTACATTTCCTACTTTAATGTCTTTAATTTCTTCTTCAAATTCAGCTATCAATTGCAAATCACGAATATCAACAGAAATTGATAAATATTTAGAGCCTCCCCCTCCCTTTGGTCCCTCTCAAGTTGAAACTCTCACTTCAAATCAGAATATGAACTCTCTCTCTCTTCCTCAAGTAGCAACGCATTCTTCCTTTTTCACAAGTGACGCAGTTCCAATTTCACATTCACAACAACCTTTTATAGATTTAAATTTAGAGCAACAGGAATCAATCCACACACCCCCACATAACAAAAGTGTAAAATCAAAACCTAAAATATCCTTTCATACACATGATTTTTCAAACCTGTCTACTCAAACCACTCCTACAGTAGACTCTAATAGCACTTTATCTCAAACCAAATCACCTTTTTCAAAGTCAAACACTATACAAAGTAGTTCTCAAAGCACTATCCCACCAGAGGTTACTTTGTCTTCCTCATTTGCAAACAATACAAACATAATCAAGGATGAACAGTCAACATATCAAAGCTTTAATAGGGCCACCTACCCATTTCCTCACGACATAATATATCTTTAAAGCTTTCTCATTAAACAATAGCGCTTTCTCTGGGTCGGGATCAAACTCCTAGCTCACTCGCCAATCACTTATCTCAGAATTAGAATCAAATTGATATAAAAATTCATAATAAAAACTCCTATAATTTTGGTAATCACCTTTGAGGACATATTCAAAAAATTGGTACTACCATTTTTATATTCTACGATGAAAACGCACATAGTTAGTGCCTCTAGCAAATTTCATTGTCTTAGATGATGACTCCTGTGTGGCTTCAAAGCCCGATTGCTTTAGGGACAAGTCACGCTCAGCCAAATGGGTTTGGAAGCTCGCAAAAACATATCTAATATGTCTGATACAGCTTACATTTCTATGCCTCTCTCATTCCTATATACCCACAACGTCAGCCTTCCTAGACCTCAGAAGTAAATCCCAACACTTCCTTGCCTCTCTACCCAAAAGATACAAGCTTTGCAAATGACTTAATGATTGACACTGATACTACATCATAGGTACTCCTGGTCACACTTCAGACATCGAAACTGTCAACCTTGAACCTTACTCAAAGACCACTCTGTCTGTAAAGGCTCTTTCTTTAGCTCTCACCCCCCTCCTGCCACCTCGTCTTAGCCTCTGAAAAGTCGTTCCTCCATAATTGTATATTTATTGGTAGTGTTATGAGCACTGTACTAGCAGAGCCCAGGTCTTCAAGATATTATAAATCTATGTCCGCAGCATCACACCTTGCAAAATAACTTTCTTGCCACGCGACAATGCTTGACCCTCTTTTTTACCGCTTGATACTCCTTTGAGGCTTACCATGTAAAGTTGTAACCTCGTCTAAAGGCCAACTCTGCCCAGCGCAACTGCGTAAACAGTATAAAGAAATTGTTCCAAAGAATGTTTTAAAAGCGAAGGTAGATGGCCTGGCATGACAGTCCAAATCAGCTAAGAAAATTTATTTGGACCTTTACTCACAGCCTCTAAAGGCCAATCCTTAGCATTAGAAAGGAGATGATGAAGTACTAATCTGTCCACTAATGAAATTTAAAAATAGCTCAAGGCGACACCTTCAAAGGTATTGTACGCCCCAGTACCAGACACCACCGCTACCTCAAGGCCACTGAGAGGGAATATAATTGGAGGATTCTATAAAGGCTATGTCAAACCAGTTTTCAAAGACACTCCTTTCTTTATAAATAATTCAAAGAAAAGAACAGCACTTCTAAAGACCTAGTGTTATTGGTCAGACTATAGACCTCTTAATTCTCATACAATTTTGACAAGGTTTCCATTGCATCATCCACCGATATTTTAAAGTTCCTCCTGGTAATAGTTGCCTCACATACACTCAGCTCGACCTCAGGATGGATTTGCACCACACCACTATGGGAGGTGAAGAAGAAACACAACCAACTACTTGCTTTCCCATAGAACAACTAAGAGGGCATTCTGCCCAGCGTTTAAACTTAGGATTGGCAAAATGCTCCCTGGCGCTTTGCAAGTGAATGGAGTTATGTTACATCATCTTTTACATGCGACGCTTGCAAGAGTTTTCTCGACAACAAGTCCCCTTAGCATCATAGAAGCTTCTCTGGAAAATATCTTGAAAAACTTATAAGAATATTAATATACATTTCGGAAGCTTTTCAAAACAAGAAAACGAAGCTTTCAAAAATGCAAGTGTCCTAAGAACTTCTCTGCCACTATCAAGTTTCAAAATCTCCAAAAGATGGTATATAAGCCCAGGTCACTTAAGAACTTAAAACTCTTTAGCTTTTAAGCCGCCTAAAAACGTTTCGGAGAAGCGCAGCGCAGTCTCTGGTTTCTAAATTATTTTGCTCATTTACTGAAAAATTACACCCAAACTATTAAGCCGATTACACAGTTGATACGTAAAAATGTTCCTTTCCTATGGGGTCCCGAACAATCAGAAGCTTTCGAGATCCTTAAAAACAAGCTGTTATTGCAACCACATGTGTTACCCAGACTACAACAAACCATTTTTCATCAACACAGACGTCAAACATTGCTCTGGGAGCTGTTTTATTTCAATTAGATGACAGCTTAATAAGGACAAGAAATACTCTCCCTTTATCTCAAGATCACTCGAAAGTGAAACAAACTATCATCTTTAAATTGGAAGCTTTGGCTATAGTTTTTGCACTCTTATAGTCAAAACACCATTGGTTATGAGGTGACAGTAGTGCAGACAACCAGCACTGATACATCTTATCAGACATAGACAGCTTTCGGGAGACTCGAGCATTGGAATTTATTCATTCAACATTTTAATCCCACAATTGTCTATGAAACAAGGGAAAATTAAATATTGTTCCCACATTCACTTAGCTTGAAACCCCACCTCCTCCCGTCACGTTCCTTACAACTTAGAAATTTTACTTAAAAACAAGCAAATCGAAAGAAAACTTTGTGAAGGAACAAAAGGCCTGCAATAGATTGAAAGATCTTTATGATTTTGCCAAACCTTTGCTCTCCCACAATAAACCTCTTCAGCAGCAGGACACTACTGCAGATACTTTTCTGCATGTCCTCATTGACGACATCTTACATTACGCAACAAAAGAGGGCACCTTTTTACTCCAAGTCCCAGATTCAATGATACATTCTATCATTGAATTTAATCATGACTCTCTCCATCTGGACATTGTGGCATTGAAAGAACAGTAAGAATCAGAGAAAGGTATATATTTCCAAGATTGCATACTCTGGTCAAAGAACATTTCCATTACTGCCTCTCATGCCAGAGAGTAAAAAGAAAAAAAGGGAACAAGCCAAAGATTGCAGAAATAAAGTTACCCACTTCCGTTAGAGCCGTTCTCCAGGCTCCATCTGGATGTGTTGGGCCCTCTCCTCTACCTACCTGCAAAGAGACAAAGGCGAAATACATCTTGGTTATGAAAGATAGCCTTACAAGGTATGTAGAGCTAGTGCCTCTAATCCAGCACACAGTGAAGGATATAGCACAGGCATTGCTAGAAAGAGTTATATGTAGACATAGTATGCCAGAAATAGTAGTCTGTGATAGAGCCCCTGAACTAACATCTCACTTCTTCAAAGAGATTTGTAAACAGTGGGGTGTAAAAGCAGTGAACATAGTCGTTCGCAGACCTGAAGCAAACGACCTCTCAGAGAGAAAAATGTTAAAGATTGCAAATCATTTGAGACACTACGTCAACTCGAACCATACCGACTGGGGAAAATTAATTCCGTTTACTCAGATTGCAATAAATTCGACCTATAATTCGGCTATAGGTAGCACTCCGCACTATCTTCTTTATACTTACAATAAAAGACTTCCATGGGATCTTCCAAATTATATCTCTCCTTTTACTAAAGGATCCGAACCTCAAAAACCTATTCACGAATATATACAAACCCTTGCAGAAAGAGCGAATCTCATTCGAGACCAAGCTCGCCATTACCTTCAGCAAGAAACAACAACACAAATGAATAGGCAACATAAGAAGGCAACTTCAACTCCCATTAGGGTTGGTGATTGTTTTTCTAATAGACGTAAAGAAACCAGGACTAAATCCGAAATTGTTTTCGAAGTGGACCGGCCTGTTTTGTGTGAAACAGTTAGTCCATTTCAATAAGTTACTTTTGCAATGTTTAAAGACATCCAAAACTTTCATTGTGCATAGGGACAATATTAAAATTACTAAACTTAGAGCTAACAATATTCCAATTTCTACTACCAACCCCAAAAATGATCTTGTACCATCTAATAAACCCCCTCCAAATATAGTTCAACAGATCCAAACCCCCACCTCCCCCTACCCCCACCTATTCCTTACACCATCTATTTCGAGAGACAGCTTCCACCTTCCTTGCAATCATCACAAAGCTTCTCCTCCTCCCCCACATCAATCTGATTCTCCTCCCCCTCAAACTCCTTCTCATCTTCCACCTCAAGCTCCTTCTCCTCCTCCTTCCCCATCTTCTCCTTTACCTAGTTCTCATCTACCACTTCCATCAACTTCTATCTCAACCTCTCCTCAATCTCATTTCAAAATACTTCACTCCCATTGCCCACCTGAAGCCCAACTCCTTTTTCTCCCTCCTCAAGGAAATGTCTTTAAAGGTTTCCACTAAAACTATCTTTTGATGAATCTCCACCATCACAGCCTTCAGCATCTAATGGAACCTCAACACCCGCCGACCACCAAAATATCACTTCAAGTAGCACATCGATCTGGCTCCACGATCCACCACCGCCACCCTCCATAATCCCACAGAACCTTTGCACTCTCCAGCTCATTCCCACTCCCTTCTCCCTCCCAGACACAGTTCACAACTTCCTCCATCACAGCTGAAGTACATCTCCTCCTTCTCACCAGATGACCGATCTAGGATCACCTGCTTGTCCCAAATTTCCACAATGAGAAACACAAACATTTTCTAAATCCATGGCTAAAGGACAGACAACAAAGAACAATAACTAGAGGAGGCAGACAGTATTACCCTTACCACCACTTTAAGTATTCACGCCCGAGGGTAGAGGTTTTCACCCAAGACATCACAAGCTGTAAATAGTTATTAAGTTTTCTTTAAAAAAAACCCAAGAGGAGAACAATTTATACATTTATAGGATATAAACTTAAAAGGCATATTAAAAAATAAACATTTAAAATATGCAGCTTATAAAGGTGAACAATTTTTCAGTAATAAGACAAAGAAATTTTCTCCCACAGAAAACACACCCAATAAAAGAAAAAAAAAAAAAAAACATCTCTCATAAATTTATTTCTTTATCTTCTTAATATTATATACTCATTTAGTTACTCTTTCAAAATACTATATCAACTCCCTTCTCCTAGGAAAGAAAGAAAACCTAAAATCAAAATGGCAAAAATACATCCAGGATTCATAGCAAAACAAATAGGACAGATCAAATTCATAACAAGCTACCTAGAAATCAATACAGACTTAAGATGCACAAAAGAAATATACCAACAAATACAAAGGATAGTAAGCAAAAATAATAATTTAACATATATTTATATCCCTTATTTGCAAGATAGATTTAAAAGTAGGTTTTATTCAGATGAAACAAATACCTCCTCCCCAGAATTAGATTATATAAAACGGTTACTGGATGAAAGTCAAAAGAAATTCGTGACTTTGTCAAAAGATCCCTGGGTATTATCACATTTAAAAACTCAACCTTCAGCAAACCCTGGGAAAAGCAAAAGAGGGCTAATGGATGTAGGCGGTACAGCTCTGCAGTTCTTATTTGGAACAGCCACCATGAATGATATTCAAAAGCTCAAAACTAGAATAGACATTTTACAAGATACACAAACCCACTTGTATAATTTAAAGGAACAAATACATAAAAATACCAACAATCTAACAGCCATAAAAGATAACCTAATAGTCATAACAAAGTATGTAAACTCATCAATATCCTCAATAGAGCTACAACAAGAACTCCTAAAATTAAACATTTACCTCAACCTAGAAAAGATCATCTCAGATAATATATATAATCTTATTAGGACAGTTCAGAACATCGTTTAAAACGACCAAAACACATAACCACTCCTTGCTTAAATTTTGTTTTATTCATATAATCATACCTGAACTTATTCAAAACAGCAGTCAAACTCTACATCATCAACCAATACTTCCTCTAACGCCGAAAATTTCTACAATTGTATTTACTTTCTCTTAATATATCAAGGAAATCAGCCCTTATATCGATTATCCACCATCATTCCCTTCTCCGAAAAAAAAACCTTTTGAAGTTTACAACATCATCCCATTTCCAACCCCTCTCAATGATACTTATTCTAGAGTCATTCTGCATAACCCTTATCCATATTACTTTTTAAACCATAAAACTTTAAAATTCACTTACAGCACAAGTCTTTCAGAAGGTGATTTTTGTTTTTATTATATTTGTTTTCCTCCAAGTAGCTAACTTACAAATAACAAGAATTTTTATCACAGGTAATTTTAGTGTATTAAAAGTATATTTTTTATTCTGATTTTATCCTTACAAGCTTACACTCTTAAAGTTGGAAACTATACTTTAATCTCTTTTCTTTCTCCTATAACCACTTCCATCTTTTGCCCTATGAAACAGCCGAAGTTAGGCACCAGTGCATTATTCTCCCTCCTCTAAGGATGCACCCTGGTATCTGAAAATTACCCTTTCAAATACCCTCCACACTCTACCTTGCAGACCAACTGGCTTTCTAGAGACCCACAGTTTCCTGAACACCTAGAGACATCTCATGACTTCCTTCCCAATATAACTTCTTTCACTTCTGAGTTGAAATTGAAATCTATTCATCCACATTGGGACACGTCGTTGGATAACAAACAAAACTTTACAAACCCAGGAATTAATCAACATCCATTCATTTTCCATATCCGGGTTTTCTATTTTCATTGCTATTCTCTGCATGGCCGGAATCTACTGTTTATATGAAACTCCGTCCGATTCAGGCAGTTCCTGCAGCCCCTCTGACAGCTCCTTCGGCAGCACCAAGTGTCCAGTACACTGTTTTTCAGAGAGCCCCAATACCAGAACCTAAAACAACCTCACCGGTTTATCCAGAAATAGAGCCAATATACTCAAATCCCGCTGCAAAAATCACATAAGACAGAAGATTTTTCTTCTGGCAAGGGGGGCTCTATACCAAAGATCGCATTTGTATAGGAATTTTTGAGGAAAGCACGCTTACTTCAAGACCTAATTTTATTTTTTTTGATAAATAAAAAAAATAAATAAAAAAATATATACAAAACTTAAACCCCCTTCCTTTGCCTTCTCCAATTTTTTGATTGGCTGAAAATGCCATCGCCTGATGATTCTCCCCCCCCCCCCCCCCTCCTTTTTGCTTTCAGATAAAATTTCTTACAAAAGTTTCCAGTTCGCCTGTTTTAAAATCACGATTTTTAGTATTACTTTCTCTGTTTTGTTCAACAAATTTTACATCTCTCAGCATCCAAACTTATATATTCATTTATTTAAAACTCTTTAAAAAGTTACTATTCACGGAATTTTATTAACCTCCGCTTTCCACGTTAGCGTTTTCTTATCATTTTTTGGAACACCCCCAACTTCGGCATAAAATCTCTCCCTCTCCCCCTTCTTCTCTTTTTCGGCCGGGTAAATCCGTCCATGAGTTTCATTGTGAAAATTTTTAGATGTCGATCTGATGTGCTGTTCCAAACTCTATTATTATAAGATTTCCTCTGGTAAGATGTTTTTCTTTACTTAGTCTCTATATCATTTAAATCCATTTTTAGATCTAAATAATTTTTTTTGGTTATACAGAGTACATGGAAAGTTGGGCGGGCGAATACGGTTTAAAAATTACCCTAGACCAAAGCCTAGACCCAAAAAGGAGGACTAGGGTTTTCGAAACTTTGAAACGATATTTCTTAGCCCGAACGTAGATTCAGAAAACTACTAACTACTTTTCTTATCTTAGTGCGGTTCTTTACATCTATAATATCATTAAGTTTATTCTGAAGCTGAAAAAGTTATTATTTTTTTATTATAAGTGATTATATTATTTTAGATATATATATTATGTATTATATTATTGATTATTTATTATTATGGTAGAAGTGCCGATGTGGTGGTATTGAAAAATTAAAATGCCCTGATAACTGAAATATATTATTATTTATATTATTTTGATAGATTATTCTATTATTGATTATTGATTATTATTAGATTATGTAAGTGCTGAAGGCGGATTAATAAATCCGGGACTGTGAAATTATATTATGATTATGATTAAATTATTTATATTATTATGATTTTATTATATGTAGCTTTTCATTGGGAGATTCACTGTCAAAGATACTTTTCGCTTTTTACTAGACAAAAATAGTCTTCATTTTGTTGCTAAAATATAAATTTTTAATTTCTTCAACACAGTTATTATTTAGGGAACTTTTCTAAACTATACATGTGGATAACTGATAATAGATTTAGAAGATCACTTTCAAAAAAACTAAAATCTTTTTTCGGCAGTGGTTCTGCAGGGGAAGTCGCCCCCATATCCGGCTCGAGCTTTCACTTTTTTTTAAAGACTATTATTTTATTTAAATATCAAAAAAAAATTTAGTCTCTTCTACTATTATTTTTATTATTATTATTGTTATTTTTGGTAAGAATAGGGAAGTGGATAAATTTTTTTATTTTATTATTATTATAATTTTTGTTAGTTAACTAGACTTTACTTTGGGAGCACACTTTCAAATAAAACAAAATCTTATTTGAAAGTGAATACTCAGGGGAAGTCGCCCCCATGTCCGGCTCGAGGTTCCATTTTCTGAGACTTTAAAGATTAAGCACTCAAAAAAATTGTTGCGTCGCCATTGTGCATATCATTTGAGTAGCGATAGAACTTATTATTATATTATGAAAAGTTTCTCTTTTTTTCTTTGATTTTTAGCGCTCCCAAAAAATTAAACATTGTATTTTGGTAGCGATTTTTCGGGAGGCCACGCCCTACGACATGAGATGGTCCACTACATCGATACTCTGAAACACACCTATTCTTTACCCATGATAAGGGATACATAAGGGCACAACCCTTCTTGTTGTGCTCTTACCACTCACACCCCCTCCTTCTGGGAAACCCCGAGATGGGTCTTCATGCATCTCTGGGGTGATCTCCAAGTAATTGGGACTCATCGTTAAATATTATTTGGTTATGTATAGTAAGGCTTGAGATTATATTGTTAAGTGAGCGCATTCGTGAAAGCTTTTTGTATAAACATGAAAGTAACCCTAATGATAAACCTACCGTGTAAGCCTAACGACTCGAAGGTATTGCGTAATGTTTCGAAAGGTAGGATAGGTTAAGTTTTATGGACAATGTTAGTTACTTATCGTTGATAAGCAAAGAACTTTGTTGATGAAAACTGTTTATTCGTAAGTTAGGTATGTTATGTTCTTAGTTCCAATTAGCATTTATTAGTTTACCGGAGCAATAGCATTGAATGAAACACGAAATACAAATACAAACATAAAACGAATGGCGCGTAAGGCCTAAAAGTGAAAGTACAAATGTAAACAGGTTTAACCTTCCTGTTAGCTTTTGTATAAACATGAATGTGTTGTACCTTTCTCTGATATATATAAAATACTCCTTATCTCTTAGGTTTGTGTTTGTACCCGTAATTTTATATTATCTTTTCTCCTGAGACTTATTTTAGCGTCATAATCGTTGTGGAATTGAAAGCTTTAGAAGGTTGTGTTCTGTTTAAAAAGTGTTCTATTTTCACTGTGTGCATCATGTTACGTCTTAACAGATATACCTCTATGCAAGACATTATACAGTGGGAAATCAAGATCCAGGGTGTGGGGTTTCAATCTTATATAAAAGAAACCCCAATGGTTTTGATTTTTTCACGTGTATTAATCAATCTGTATACTCTAGTAACAAACGTATTTTTATGAGTACAGACGAACTACTCTGTATATGTCACCACGCTGCAGAATGGGTCAAGGAGTACTCTAAGTCTACCGAAGTTTTAGACTCACCGAAAACGATTATTAGCAGAAGAGGGTATCACAAAGGCAGCCACCTTACTCTCTCTTTTTCTAAGTATATAATTTCACACAGAATGGAAGTTCAAGTATGGAAGATGTGTAATGAAACAGGCGTATTTGAACCTACGGCTCGTAGAATCCATATTTCTGGATTACCACAGATAAAATATCTGTCAGAGATTCGTAGGAGGGTAATAAAGCAAAAGAAATCGGAAATGCTGTCTAATTATGTAACTGTTACACATTACATGTTATACCAGGAATATTACGCATTTAAGAAAATGCTGGTCGATGATTCTGAGACTATCATTGAACGCTTCTTAAATTCTATAGATGTACAGAAATTCATCTATCTACTTAGAAAACAATGGCACGAAAGTATTTACCAAGCTGGTCTATCTAGTAAACAAATTTTAGTGTCTGAACATGAACTTTTTACATATGTACTCTGTGATGGTATCGAGGAAGTGAAAAAATATCTTAGGTATAACGATGAAAATGACTGGTTTTTGTGTAAAGACTTAGCGCTTTTAAATCTTAAGGCCTCGTAAAAAACGATATGTATGTGATAAACTTTGAGATGTATTTATAATACATATCCTGTTACAAGTGTGTGTGTGTGTGTGTGTGTGTGTGTGTGTGTGTTTATTATTATTATTATTATTATTATTATTATTATTATTATTATTATTATTATTATTAGTAGTAGTAGTAGTAGTATTACTTTTTTGTCTAAGCTCGTTTGACATCAATTTGGATGTATAGGTTTCCTTTGTATACACATATTACCATAGTAAACATGTTTGTTATTGTTGTTGTTGTCTGGAGAGATTATACTTCACTTTTGAACTGATATGGTTCGTTCGTACATCATATTCATGACATTTGAGGATTGTTTATACAGTCGCGTTTCATCAGTAGGACATTTTTCGCTGTACCGGAACGATGACATCTCACCACACCTCTACGCTTGTTGTTGATATTTTTACGAGGACTTTCGTTATTTCCAACGATGTGTTATTTATATTTATTCATAAACCGGATGGATTCCGATACATTGCCTGTATTCCAGCCGGAGGTGCAAATAATAGACCCTTATTCATTTCTGTGGAAGAATTCATCAAGATTATTGATATCCCAGGAGCATGGACAAAGGATAAGTGTGTGTCATCAGATGTATCGACTCATGGTGAAATATCTAACTGTGGAGACAATGTGAGAGGTTCTAATAGAATATATGTTGTTTTCTCGTCGTGTGACAATATTAAAAGCCTTGATGTACGCCTCTATTGGAAGCCTCTTGATAATGCCACATTCTGGCAAACATGTATAGGGTTCACAGTTCGAACATCTGAAAATATTACAGCTTTGATTAAAATGAAAAACGAATTAACATCGCATCTTCACGATTTTGACATACTTGAGGACTTAATACATAGATCATGGAGTAATCTAAGATATTTACGCTGAAACATGTGGTTTACCATATAATGGGTATACAGGAGTATGCTAATAACTACCAACATTTATAAGTTTACTTTTCTTCTGCATGAGAGAATGAGGGCTGTTGAACCAAAATATGCAGAAAAATGGTTTAGTGTTGCAGAATGCATTTATACTTACATCATTTCAAAGGGAGTTGAATCTCTGAAGAGATATATAAAATTTGCTCAATTAATGTTAAATCCTATGTCCCTTGCTTAGATGAATTAAAATATTTAAAATAAACCTATGTTTTTATGCATTTATTTATATAATGCCTTTTTCAGTGAAAATTATATGTTATAAAAAATTGAAAACTTGTTTTACTTCCCCTATGTTCGCTTTATTGGTTAAGCTGTTAATGATAGCTGATTATTTATCTAGTTGTTGTGTGTGTTAAGTATGTTATGTTCATAGTTT